>PVKA01027702.1:0-30223 GCA_004027165.1 Ctenomys sociabilis | reverse complement strand
TTTTTTTTTTTTTTTTTTTTTTTTTTTTTTTTTTTTTTTTTTTTTTTTTTTTTATCTTTTTGAGACAGGGTGTCACTATGCAGTTCAGGCTGGCCTTAGCTCACTTTGTAGCTCAGGCTGGTCTCGAACTCACAACAATCCTCCTGCCTCAGCCTCCCGAGTGCTGGGATTACAGGCCTGCGCCACCACGCCCGGCTTTATCAGGGATTTCTATTACATTTTTATTATTCAGCTTAAAGTTGACCAGCAATTCACTGATACTCTTGTTTCTGTTGTGCGCATGCTTTATGGGTTTTGTCTTTTTTTCTCTTTTAAGTGTCAAGTTCACTAATCTTTTCTTCTGTAGTTCTTAATCTGGTATAATCTTTTTAATGTATTTTTTGTTTTAGACATTACATTTTTTAATCTCTAGAATTTCAGCTTGGGTCTTTTTAAATCTCTTGTGCTTTCACTTTCTTGTCCTCTGACTTCCTGGATGTATCCACTGCATTAATGTCCTCCTGTACCAGCCCTGTTGTATATGTCATTTTAGGAAGAGTTTAGTTGATTGACTTTCCTCCTTACTGTGAATATTATTTTTCTACTTTGAGTTTGTAGCAGTTTTGGTTTGGATACCGTGCTGAGCAAATCTTAATTTATCAGGTTTTAAATATTTTCACCTTCCTTAAGTATTTTTGAACTGTTCCAGGATATAGTTATTAGAAGTACATTCTTTTAATCTCAATTCTCAGTTCATTGGTCAGGACCAGCACAGAGCTTGGTTTAGGACCAGTTTTGCCTTCTAGTGGAGCAAAACCCTACTGAGTCCTGCCCAGTGGTCATTGAGTTAGGAGGCTGCCACTGGGACAGTGGCAATAGGAGTTGCTCTGGTCCCGGGGTGAACCCTGAGCCTGTTTCCTCTAATCATGTAGAGGTGTCCTTTCTTGGCTGTGCATGACCCTTGTGATTCCATGGTCAGTTCTCAGGACCAAAGAGGGAAACAGCAGATGTCTGGAGTTCTCAAAGAGTTCTTCCCCCTCCTCTCTTGTTCCTTGTACTTTAAACCCTTGATACTCCAGTTCCTCCTCTCCCAACTCTTATTTTTCTCAAGATAAGGAGAGGTTGGGCCCTGCCTGAGTCTGCCTTGCATATGACCCAGAAAGTGGACAGCGTTTGTGCTGCAGTCTGGCAGTTGCATGGCTTGTCTTGCTTGTGTCCTGTTCCCTGTGGGGCCCTGACCACCATGGCCTCTTAAGTCAGTGCCTTGGCTTCCTTTGCTTCATCTGATTTTTAATTGTTTCACACAGGAAAGTAAATCCATTGTGTATTCCAGTGCCTTGGCTAGGAGCAGTAATAAGTCCTTCCTGTGATGTTAATTTCCTCTTTATAATTACTAGAGAGCTGAACTTCTTTTCATGTTTTCTTGAAGCACTTGGTTTCCTCCTCTCTAAATTCTCTGTTCATCTCAGCCCATTCATTCCATTGAGATATATGTGTTTCTCTTAGTAACCTGGAGTTTTTCTTCACATATTTTGTAGATTGATCTTTCATCAACTTATATTGGTTGTTGCTGTTTCTTAAATTTAATTTTCTTTTCCTATTTAAAACTATGTTGTATTGATGAACAGAATTTTCAAGTTTTAATAGAGTCCAATTTGTCAATTTCTGGTACAGTGGTTGTATTGTTTCAGGCTTAAATCATTTCTTTTTTTTTCCTTTTTTAACCTTTAGTTCTGGGGATGGAGCTCAAAGGTCTTGCTTTCTAGGCAGTTGCTCCTCCATTGTTATACCTCAGCCTTGCCCTAAGAAATCATCCCTCATTCTGAGCTCTTTAACATATTCTACCATATTTTTATTTCTAAAAGCCTGGAAGGTCTGTGAGATATGGAGGCCTTTAGTGCATTCGCCATTGATTTTCACCTGTGGCAGGGATCGGTGACATCTTTGCTTCATTTTCTTCCCAGTTGGAAGGGCCAGTTTTCCCAGCACCATTCACTGAATAACCTGTCTGTGCAGAAGAGCTGGCATGTCTGCCTGATGAAACTCATCCTCAGAAAGCCCCATTCACAAGGTGGGCCCTGAGCTAGTATCTGAGACCCTGGCCTCCCAGAAGGTTCCTGTCCTGAACCCCGTGTACAGACAGACGATGTGGTGTGTGCTGAACACCTGCCTCCCTTCTGGGAGGATAGGTTTGGGGATATGTCAGATGGGTGCTGATGGAAACCCAGGGCGCTGGATATCTAAAGGGTGAAGGAATAGGAAACGCGTGTTATCACATTCATGGCCCATGGAGGGCAGCACATCCTGGTTGGCTCCCTGAAAGAGGACTTTTGGCGGCTGGTGCCTGGTTTCCTGCTTACTTCATTCTGTGTGGCAGTTCCTTTCCCAGATTGTTGTGTATCCCTTTACCATAATAAATCTTAGCCATGGGGGGACTGTGTGCGGACTCCCTTCAGTCCTTGTAAATTAGAGCCTCGCATGCTGCCCTTTCCTGTGTGATACTAAAGTAACCCTGAGACTTGCCTGCCCTAGTTGCTGGGCAGTATTCTTAATTCCTCTTAGACATCTGTTTATCTGAGTCAGGTGTTTTATGAAGTGCCTTTGCACACTGGGTATCATTCAGTAAATGATCATTGCTACCTGGGAAGGGATAGAGAAAGTGCCATGGCAGTGTGGGCAAGGCAGTAAGCCTGCCACAGCAGGTGTATTCTATGTTTTTATAATTAGTGAAATAATTTCTTCCTATCTATTTAAAGCTTGCAATCAGTTTTTTTTCTTTAGCATCTTGGGATTTTTTTTGTTCCCATAATATGTTTGGTTTGAAATTTCCTACCTCTCCAATCTGGTCTGAGAATTTAAAATCACAAGGCTACAGAACAGGCTCTACAGTCTGCCTCTGTATATGATTTCTAGCTCCCCCACCCCCAAGCTATTTAGCCAATTACTTTCATTCCTATCATATTCATTATTGGTTTTGCAATTGCATTAAGCTTTTTAAAAGACATTTAAAAAGTTTAATTTTTTTCTGAAAGCATTATGATCATCTCTACATAGTTCATTTGTTTAGTACAGGAGCTGTCTTATAAATATTGTCTCTGAGCATCCAGCAGAGGAAGGCATGGGTGGGAACAGCTCTGTAGCTCCGTGTACCAGGCATGTTCACCATAGCACAGCTGACTGGAACCCGCTCCTAAAATTCCAGAGATGTCCTGTTTGTTCATTTGATGTCTTTTATCCTGTCAGGATTCACAGTGCCTGTCCTGCGCTCCAATAATAATTTTCTCTGGTGGTTTGTGTACATGGATCCGTATGTCCAACTAATTTCTCCCCCTAATGAGGGGAAGCACATAATCACACCCATTTTAGAAACTGCTCTCAGTTGAACTTAATGTCTTAAATCACACAGCAGAGTCTCTCGATCATTGCTAATGACTCAGACATCTCTCTCCGCTCACATGTGACTCTGCTTGGTGCTCCACAAACAAGTCTGTCACCATCACTTATTTCCAGAAAAAGCATCTATAAAGAGGATTTGCTTTTTCTGCTGATTTCTAAATGTCTGATAGAAACCCATTCTGGGCATCACCAGTGCCATTTACAAGGCAGAGCCATTCTTTCTGATGATTTACTCTCTCCGCCACCTTGCTTGCTACATTATGAGTGCCAACCAGCCAGTTGGCCTGAAGTTATTGTCATATTTTGTCATAATTGGACCCCATTATATTGCTATGCCAAGCATTTGCCTAGCTTGGAAATGAAAATGTTATCTAGGGCAGCGCTGGCTCAAAGAGCTCTTGAGTTGGTGACTTCCCAAGCATGTTAAGTGGCTTCCCAAGCAGCGTGGCCCCTCTGCCTCTTCTCTTTTTCTCAGTCAGGAAAGTTGAATCTGTACATCAATTCAGAAAGTGCCTAGTTTTTCTTAACAGATATATTAAAACTTGCATGTATTATTAGGGTAATTTTTTTATTTCATCATTAATCTGGTATTTAAATTAAAAGAAACACTTTTGTAACAGAACAATTACAGAATAACAGTCGTTATTCTTTAATAAATGGTGCTTTGATTCATGTATACATTATATAATGTTTAAGTCGGGTTAAAAGTATCTGTCTCCTCAAACATCTGTGACTTCTCATGAAAACTCTCAAGAGCTTTTCTTTTGGTCTTTTGAAATGAAAGTGCACACACGCTATGTGCATTACCACCTGGGACGTCTTGCTCCTGTCTAATAGGAATGCTGGCCATAACAGGCTGCCCGGTATTGGTACCTCAGGCAGCAGGTATGCCCAGTACCCTGGCCCAGCAGTGCCCTCAGGGACTCAGGCTCTCCAACTTTGGGCGCTGTCCCATGGCCTGTTTATTTTCATCTGCATGCTTGCTGCATGGTGGCCTTGGGAACTACATATCCAAATAGTTGTGGTCTCTTTGGTCAGGAAAGAGCCACCTCCTGGGGTGGGCCACCCCTTGGCCAGATCTGGGACCCCGGGCATCGTGGAGTCCTGGGAGTTGCAGAAGATGGAAGAAGAGCACATTTATTGGCTTGGATTGATCATCAGCCTTCCCCTGAGTGGGACATGTGGCTGCCCTGGTCCAAACTGTGTTTCTGCTGGCAAAGAAGTAGTGGAGCTGGAGAGTGAGCACACGTTGGTGGTGCCGGCTGCAGGTCTGCATCTGCCTCTGCTCGCTTCCTCTCCCTCAGACACCCACCCATACCCATGGGCGTGTTCACACAGCCTCCAGAACCTAATATGGATGGTCACCGCTTTGTCATACTCACTTAAGTGGCTTTCCCAGTTGTTGGTGGGACAGAGGGAAATGCTAGATAGTTATAAATAGAGTTCAGAGAGGTCTGGCTCTGTCCCTTCCCATGGCCCAAGTTTTCACTATCCCTTCCTTCACTCTCTGTAGTGGCCCATGTCCGCCTCTAAGGTCCCCTCTCTGTTCTCACCTCTCCTGCCACAGGGCCATGCACCTGTGTTCACCGATGAGCGTTCCTGTCATTTTCACCAGCATCATTACCAGCCATCTAGGGAAGCTCCTCTTTGCCTTCTCAGCTGGCTCAGTACCCCTGATTTATGAAGGAGAGTTTTAAGCACTTCCTGCTTCACAGCACTCAATTCAACTTTTACACGTACTGTATTCGTGAGGTCCTTCAATTGCCCTCACCTTCAGTAGCCAGTTAGCTCCTTGAGTGTAGGGACCAGCTAGACATGATTTTAGTTGTGATTTGCATTCATCGGTAGTGGTTTTGCCGGTAGGTTAATAAACCATTAAAGAAGGACTTGTTTTTCTCACATAACAAGCCTAAAGGTAGGCAGCTTCTGGCACTGGTTCAGTTGCCTTACACTGTTAAGGCTGCCATCTGTGCCATTTTCTGATTTTCCTTGTAATTTCAAAATGGCTACTGTAGACCACACATCACAAATCCTTTTTTTTTTTTTTTTTTGAGAGAAAAAGCAAGGGAAGGAGGTAGTACCACTACTACCTGACTCTTTTATCCAGAAAGCAGAAGTTGTTTCCCTGGGACTCCCCCCACCCCTTGCCAATTTCTGCATATCTGTCCTTGTCACTCGGCCATTTTACCCCAGGATGCAAAGCACATGGACAGCTTTCCTAGCGTCCACACTGGAGGTGGATGGTGACCAAGCCTTCGTCCTTGGCCCCCTACACACACATTTCCTTATCTTCATGACAGTTTGGGCAAGGTGGGCAGTATAGTTCTCACATGGTTAGAATTCCAAGGAGAATAAATATGCATAAAGTCGTGCACGTCTGAAGCGTTGGTGCAAACTCAGGCCCAAAGCTGCCCCCCTCCCAGGTGCACTCGCCCGCCTCCTTGCACAACGCCTAGCGCGCCCAGGACCACAGCACGACAGAGCCTGCACTCGACTCTGTCCTACCATACGTGGTGATTGTTCACCTGCCAGAGCCTAGCTTCAGTGTTAAAGATGTTTTGACAGAACAGTTTGCAAATAATATTGCAATTGAGTAATCTGGGGTGATTTTTGCATTTTTGATCTAACGAAGTGGCATTCATTTTATGAGCAAAATTATAATTTTTAGTGTAGGACCTTGTATGGTAGCCTACTTAGTTAGCATTTACCCAGCAGTTAGTCAGAACTCTTAAACCTAAATCATTTGCATAATGTTTTCCTGTTTAAGCAGGTAAAGCCCTGTGCCAGGAGGTTTTGGCCTCTGTTATTCCTAGCAAATCTAGCATTCTTGTTTCAGAATAAATGAAATGGTGATCATCTGTATTCATATCTACAGCCCACAGTTATACACTTGAGAACTAAAATATTCAGAGATATTTCATACCCGCAACATGTTTTTTTAATAACACACAGGGGTTTTTGTGCATGGGATTGTAGAAGTAATAGATGTGCAATTGAAAGAAATTTGGGGAGCAGAATGAGAAAAATCACTCATAATTCCGTACCACCCAGAGGCAATACTATTAGCATTTTTGGCATATTTCCTTTCTAATCTTTTTTATTTATTTATTTTTTAGCTGGATTCATACATTATTTGTAGCTCTGTAGGCTGCAGTTACCCATGTAACATAAACGGGTTTCCTTGTTATGATAGGCATCACTGTGAAGGGCTGTGGATGTTGCTCTGTAGAGAGCGAGCCCTGCTTTGCTGGGCTACTCTTGCCATGATGGACATTTGGATTATCCCAGACACATGCTTTGTGCCTTGTATTGCTAAATTGTCTAGAAAAAGAGAAAGCTTATCCAAATCCCAACACATGGGCTAACAGGCCCTTCTCTACCTGCATTGAGTTCTGTGCAGACAATTCAGTCTTCAGGATTGTCAGCACGACTTTGCCCTGATTCAAAAGAGATGCTGGTGTTTTTATATTTTAAAAAAGTGACCAGGTCCTGCAGTTGTGTAGACAGGTGTCCCCTGACACAAGATGGATTCCAAGAAGACAGAACTGTTCTTCCTGCGGGATCCTTCCACTGCTCTGTGTCTGCCCACCTTTGCTCCTGGCTCTGCTTCCTCTTCTGGAGGCTCAGTGTCCCTGGTCACTGCGGCCGCACTTGTTTCAGAGAATCCTCCAGACACACAATGAATGAAAGTTACCAGGTGGCCTAAGGAGCTCATCTAGAGTTAAGACTAGTGCAGCTCCTCCCAGGGCCTGCCCGTCCTTGCTGGAAACCCTCCAGGGCCTGTCCATTGCTCTGAGAATCTATTCAGGTCTGGAATGGTAGCTGCAAGGGTTTGCCTGCCTTCCACCTGTCACCTTTCTCTGAGGGCTCCAGACACCACCTGAAAAGCAGTTTCTCAGTACTTAAGTCCCTTTGAGGGGACTTACTGTGTCCTTTTCCTGCAGTCTTTCCTCTTCCTCCTCTTTCTATACCTGAACTCTCTCCCCTTTCCAAGTTGTTTATGCCCTCAGGTCATTACATTCTTCTATCTTTGTATATATGCACGTGCTGTACTGGAACAGAAGCTAGGGTTTATGCGTGCTGCACTAGCAACTCTGCCGCTGATCTACACTCTGATCTCTGCACCACTTCTTCCTTGTATTTGTCTCCCACCTAGAAATTGTGAATCTTCCCATCCCCAATGCTGGCCTCTCTACAGCACTTGGCATCATCTAATGCACTGGTAGTAGCTACACTGACAGGCTTCCATTACTGAAGTGTAAGCTCCACAGCAGGAAGACTGCGTTCTGTCCTCAGTGTGTCCCTGGCACCTGGCAGAGTGCCCCGCACAGACAGGCATTAAAGATGTACTTGGGAATGTTAAGCCTGACTCTTCCTTGCCATTGTCATTGTATTTGCCTCTCTGGACTAGAACTTATGTTCATTCTTTTCAATACAGTAGCTGAAAAATGCTGGGCCTTGAAAGCCAAAACTCAAAGGTGTTCAGCTTTCTCCTTATCTATTAATGGACCAAGAAGCACACATGGGCCCTGATGTAATGACTCAGCCCAGGATTCTTCAGCTGCACAGTGGTACTAAGGCAGTTCACATTCACTGGGAACTGCACCTTGTGTTTCGAATTGGTTTTTCCCCCTGGCCTGGAGATAAGGAACTCGATGCTGTCTGGAGATGCAGGGCCACTGTAACACAGCTGTCATCATCCCAGACTCCAGTGTGCTGCGCTGCTGAGTTGGGCGCTTCATAGGGTTAGGTAGAATCAGTGCATTTTCCACATATGATATTTTCAGTGTAGAATGGGCTTATCAGAACACAACCCCAAGTGGAGGAGCACCTGTATTTTGGGATGTGATATGCTTGGTTTTCAGCCCTCTTCTGAGATTGGGTTCATCTGAAGGCCTAAGGCACTCTACAGCTCAAGAACTTTCCCATGCCCTGTTCACTCAGAACAAGTCAGAACAAAAAAGTCTTGATACCAAACTTGACCAGGTCCAAAGCCGAAGGGATCCTGATTCCTAGGTGGGTGGGGGTGGGGGTGGGGACAGGGGGTGATCTTTTTTGTCTCCACTACAGTGGAAATCGTGACCCATAATGGTGTCTGGGCTTAGTCTTCTTTTTTCCACTGGGGTTAATAAACTTTATTTCTTTCCTGGGATACTGAAGGTCCAAGCTCTTTTAGTCTCATGCAATATTTAACCAACACACAACCAACTTTAAATAGAGAATGGGATGCGGGCTGGCAGGATAGTTCAGTTGTCTAAAGTGCCTGCTTGGGCAAATTCAGTTGGGTGTAGGGGGACCACAGTTCAAACCCTAGCACCATATACCTCACCAGCCCAGCCCTGAAGGTGGGCCTAGCCAGCCAAAAAAAAGAATGATTTCCCACATCACCTTTGTAAGCAAGTCATTTCTACCTTATTCTATCTATAATAACTCACATTTGTATAGTGGTTGCTGTATGCCTTGAATTTTTCTAAGTGCTTTGCAAAGATAGGAACTTACTTCTCCATAGCAATCTCATGAAGCAGGCTGTGGTCTGAGTATACATATTATTATACTGGCCACAGTTTATCTTTGAGGAAGGAGCACCTGGCTCTCGGTGCAGACCTGTTGATCACCACAGTCTGACCTCACTATGTGCTCTCCCCAGGGAAAGGCAAAATGATTGTCTCATAGAGCAGGCCTGGGCAGATTTTCAGGCTTATAAAAGAGTTTTGCACCCAGGGTCTCCTAGTAGCTGTGCACTAAAGGCTTCTCTGACTTCCTCCTACAAGAGACCCTTCCAAACCTTCTTCCATTTGTTGGTGGAGTTCAACTGGTTCTCCTATCTTTGAGCCAGTGTTCATTATGAGTATTGCTCTCTGGATTGTTCCCTGAAGACTGAGTTTGGATGTGGACAAGCAAGGAGCAGATTTTGAACCTGAGGGAAGTCAGGAGGCCTTGTAGAGCCTGGCCCAGGCCCCTTTCTATCTTGTATCTTGGTTTCCAGAAAGCCTGTATTTATGCTGCTTCATGGTCTCTTGTTGGCTTCAACTGCTTCTCTCATCTGTCCTGATGGAGGAGGTCTTCATTACTTGTCTCATGGCTGAGACAAAATATCTAACACTCAAAATTAAAAGAGGAAAGGTTTATTTAGCTCACAGATGGTAGAGGTTTTGGGGCACAATTGGCTGGTTCCAAGACAATAGCAGGAGGGCCTCAAAGAGGAGAAACAGTTTGTGGTGGGCATTAAAGAGTAGAAACAGTTCATGGTGGGCAAGGAAAGCAAAGCAGTGAAGAAGCAATGCGGTGAGCAACAAGTGACAAGCAGCAGCCCTTCTTCTGTCCTTATGTCTTATCCAGACTACCCACCCATAGGCAGATGACACTCACTCCCAAGGTGGGGCAGCCCTAATCCTGGCATTGTACCATGACCAGTCCCAGCATAACAGCCTTGATTACAGCAACGCACATCTTGATCAGCCACCCAAAAATTTCTACCTATGATGACAAGAGATTCGGGGGGGGCATCGAGATACAAACCATAACAAAGTATGTTGTGAGTACTCTGGAGACTCATAGGGAAACTGAAGTCCATCCTGGAGTTAGGCATTTAAATACCTTTGGGTGCAGAGAAGTTATTTTTGTATTGCAGAAATTATTGCATATTACTTTCAGTAGGTTACAGAATTTCTGCTTTAGGATAAGCAAAAACCAGGATTATGATTTAAATCTATCACTTTTGATTTGTATCAGAATTCTGTGTGCACATGGGATGACAGATCACCTTGTTGTGTAGAGCACACTGGGAAAAGCAGCGGCTCGTGACTGCACACCTGCACATGGCGCGTTTCTAGAGTCAGCCGTCCCCCGTGAACTCACTAACGCACTTCACAATGCACTAATTAAACTTAAATTCTTCTTTTAGAAGTATATCAGCTTTCTGTGGATAAGTCAGATCTTAGGTGTTCTGTCAGCTTCGGTCTCTCGCAGTTTGAGCTTTTTGGTGCAATTTCTTCCAGAGCTCTCTGATTCTTCATTGAGTACTTGCTCAGCCCGCTCACAGTTGGTAGAGGTTTCAGGGCACCGTTGGCTGGTTCCAAGGCAACACAGCAGAGGGGCATCACATCTTGAGATTTCTGTTCACCTTCTAAGGGCTACCTGTGCTTTCCTCTCATGCTGGATTCCCACTTTTTTCCACTTCTGATGAATCTGTTCTCAAAAGAAGAAGAATACACACCTGAAAATATCTTCATCCTACCCTTACATTAAGCTGATTGCATGGCAGTTCAGCTGGGTATAGAGCAATAGGTGAAGGAACATTGTTTTCTCGGAATTTCAAAGGCTTTGTCCCTTGCTCTTTCTGTGTCAATTTTGAGAAATTTAGTAGTTCAGACTCGTAGTACTCCTCCTGTCTCAACTTTCTCAGTGCTTAGATTATAAGCGTACGCCACCAGACCTGGTTTCTGTGGCTGGCCCGCAGGAGAACCTCCACAGCACGTAATACTGGGAATCAAACCGGGCTCCTCCTGCTTGTCAGGCAGGCACTTAGCTAATCGAGCTGGGATTACAGGCGTGTGCCACTCTGCCTGGTCTCAGTGGTGGCTCAGCGCTCCCGGGGTTGGGCCCAGCACGGTGTATGGTGCCTGGGACCATACTTGTCATTTAAATGTTTGGCATCCTTTCTGACCAACAAATGGCATCCCTATTTCTTTATTTACTCTTACTTTTTGAGGTAATTCCTCAACTTTTGTCTTCTAAGACTCCTTTGATTTTCATTTCTGCTACCAAATTATTTTCACTTGAATTTTTTTTTTCTTTTTGTCTTTTTTTGAGACAAGGTCTCACTATGCAGTTCAGGCTGGCCTTAAGCTCACTTTGTAGCTCAGGCTGGTCTTGAACTCACAACAATCCTCCTGCCTCAGCCTCCGAGTGCTGGGATTACAGGCCTGCGCCACCACGCCCAGCTAATATATATATTATTTTTTTTACATAGTTTTAATTTCTGAGAGTTTTTTTGGTTATTTTTTCTTCTGTATGATAGGCATAGTATCCTCCATTTCTGAACCTTCCAAATCATGGCTTTGTCTTCTCTTTATTGTCTTCTTGTTTTGATTGGATATATTTTTCATGTTTGACATTTTCCTTGGGTGTCTGTTGATTCCTGGCTGCTTGCCCTGGTGTGAGAGTGTCTAAGGAAGAAGAAAGAACATGATAAGCTGATTAAGAGAGCAAGAAACTTACTTTATGTACCTTCCCCTGGAATGGTGAAGAGTCCCATCCCAGTGTCATTAAGTCATGTCAGTTTGGCCTGCAGGGTCCCCAGAGTAGAATCATCCACAAAGTGAAGCCCTGATGGAAGGCTTCAGAAACCAAGAGGAAGGAATAGGACACACCATTAAACTCAGCATCACACCTTTCATCTGTTCTGTTCTATGGTGGCACCACCCAGCCAGTGCCTTTTGGCTCTCAGAATGCCCTTGCTGACTCTTCACAAAGCCCAAGGGCTGGGTCTTCTCCTGGGGTGAGAAGCTCAGCGGTTGAGCCTCATAGCTTTTAGTCCAGCATTCTGAATTCAGCATCCTTGACTCCCTTTCCCTGGTATACCTTGAATGTTACCATAAATGTCTGGGCCCTAGAGGGTAACTGTGATACCAATCAGATCTTGTTCTTTATATTCTTAGCTTTCTTTAATGGTGGTTTAATATAGCTAGTAAAATTCAGCTGATCTGAAGTAAAGGAGCTTCAGCATGAATCCATCAGTCAGAGTGAGGTACAGGACATCTGCCACGCCCCAGGGCCTCCCTCCTTCCCATCCTCTTTCAGTGATGTTTCCATTGCCATTCTGTGCCAGGCACAGGTTTTGCTTGTGCCTGAACTTCATAAAAAATGGAATCATGGCACATAATACCTGAGGTTCATGTTGTCATGGATAGTAGCAATTAGTTCTTTGTATCACTTGTAAAATCCCCTCTAATGAATAGATCACATTATTGTCCCATTGCCCTGATGATGGACATCTATTATTTCTAGTCAGGGACTAACTAGTTTTAAATAAGTTTATTATGAATATTCTTGTTTATGTCATTTTCTAGGCCTCTATCCTCATTACTCTGAGTATGTTATAAGAAGTAGAATTCCTGGGTCATCAAAAACACATGGTTTTCAACTTTGGTCAGTGTTCCCACAGTTTTCCAAAGTGGCCGTATTAAGCTAGCTGCTTTCTGCCTTTTCTGATGCCAGCTCAATATTTAACTGTAGGTCAGGTAAGCCCGTTACCTCTCATCATCTGCTTTCTCGCTTCCAAATTCAGCGACATTTTTCTTGTGTTTTATTTGTCCTTCAGAGTAGAAAGCAGCAGGGTATGTGGAAGGAACAAAGCTCAGGTTGTGTTTTCAACTCACCATCTTTCGCGGTAAACCTCTTTTGTGATTTTTCAGATGGCTTTTAGCTCTCTCAGTTTCACCAAACGTAATAACCCTTGTGTTTCTTCTGAGTCATTTCTACTTAATGGCTTTATAAAAACAAAGTTTTAATGCTCTCAGCTTTTCTCGCCTACTCCAGTGATCATTTTTTTTCTTGGTGTTCTGCATTGCCAACAAAATGATAAGATGATTCCATGTCTTTAGCAGATCTAATGATTAATAGCACAAACTAAAGGCGTAGTCTGTTGGATTTTTTTCTCCCATTTTTTTCTCCAAGTATGCAAAACTCACTGTACTATATATTGATGTATGGATTTTTAAGCTGATCAAATTCATGTCTAGGCAAATCTGAATGCCCTAGCCTTTAACCTATAATGTCCCAACATATAAACATGTAATGCCCCTAATGGAGGCCCCAGGTGTCCCTCTACCCCTAGAGCCATCTTTCCTGCTTTCGGTTGGGTACACCAAGACGAGGAGGCACAGTTAAATTCCTGGTGGCCTGAGGAGGAAGTCAGGTCTGATATTCTCAGAGAAACAGAGATAGAAAATTGACTTCCCACAAAGCACACTTCCAGACTCTCAGTGGGCATATGGAGATAGGGTGGCCCCTGGGGTGGAGCTGCAAAAAACAGTCACAGCCAACTCCTCTCTTCACATTGGTGGGTCTTTACCAGCAGATAAGATCCAGCCATGCTGGGTGCTAAGCTGCTCCCCAGCTCACTGACTGGAGAGCATCCATTTCCCACCTACGCTCTCCACAGTTAGCTTATCCTTTGTCATCTGCTTCAGTCTCTTCAAGATTTGATCACAGAACTAGTAGCAAGACCACACTTCTCTCCTGGTTAAAGCTCTGCTGGAAAGGAGCCCCAGCCTCCCCAGGAATGATCCGAGTGCAGTAGAGCATCGCAAGTATTTACCCCCACGCTTGGCATGTCCTAAGAGTTTCACAAATAACTGTTGGCATCATATCTACTATTTATTCACATGGGATAAATTTCTAGACAACCTAGAATTATTTACTTCTTTTGGTCAAATTATGGGTGGGTCACCTCCTTTCCTGAGGGTCTCAAGAGTATCATCAGCCTGAAAACCCTTCATCTCTATCTCCCTTGCTGCTTCATATATCAGGGATGTGTTATGCTACATTCACAAGTTTAGTACATTTTACTTCTATTAAGGTAACAAACAGTATTTCTGGGTCTAGATAACCACATAATTATATCTTTACTGGCTCTCTAATCAAGTGTACTCCATATACTTATTACTGTATATAACACATTTCTCTCCTTTATTAAATTACCTTATGGTTATTGCTACCTATAAATATAAATAGTGGCTAGGTTTCTTGGCTAGCAGATAAGAGCAGTTTTGAAAAGGAGGAAAGATACAACAATGACAGAAATCTCAAGTAGTTTGTTAGGAAAAGTCAATAGTTTGGTGTGGTTGCATACATGTGTAATCCCAGCACTCTGGGAGGCCGAGCAGGAAGATAGCAAGTGTGGGTCTAGCCTGGGCAACTTAGTGACTTGGCAAGGCCTCACCTCAAAATAAAGCCTATAAAGAAGGGGAGGAAGCAATACAGCTAGAGAAAGCTATAGAGGTTTAACCTTCAAGTAGTCAGACTAGTGCATGTGTCGTGGGCCTGTTACCTGCATGTGAGTTAGTCAGTGATCTAACCCACCGGGTACTGGGTGATTGTCTGTCTAAACCGTCCTTGTGTTCACACAGCCATACATCTGTAACATGAACACTGCCCTAGGAGAAGGGTGTGGTGCCATCATTCTGACTTCTTTGCCTCTTCTCTTCTTTTAAGATTGCTGGATGGTATGAGGGGGGATAATCTATGGAATGATAAACTTCTTCAAGTTAATAAATCCCACTATGTGCAGAATTGTGAATTTATAGAATGGATAGCCTTAGCATTGTTTGAAGAAGTAGCAGTACCCTGTCACACTTAGAATGCACAAACACAAGCAGCTCTGACACCTAGGAACCCCAGCCCTACCTCTGTACAGTTCTTGTACCTTCCCTGATGACTTCTGGGCCAGTTGGATGGCTAGGTGCCTCTGTGGTCACTGTTGCCACTTGCCCAGAACACCGGTCTGAATAAAACCAGAGGCACTTCAGCAGTGTCTAAACCTTCTCTATACTGGAAACCTATTTAACTGTACCAGATATACTGGGTAAACTGCAAGGTCCAGCTCTGTGTCATCTAAAGCCTAGAAGCAAGCGGCAAGGTCTTCCCACTTGAAGCTCTGTCCAAACCCGTGTGCCTTCTCAACTTACCTGGTGTCTTTTTTTTTTTTTTTTTTTTTTCTTTTTTTTTTAGGGAAGGGTCTACAACGTGTTCAGGGTCTCACTGCTAGCTTGGATTCCCAGTGATCTGCCTATTTACAGCCTCCCAAAAGCTGGGATTACAGGCATGCACCACCATGCCCGGTCTCAATCACAGTCTCCCTGGGGGCAGGGCGCGGCAGGCCCTAGTGCCTGCTTATAAGGCCACCTGGTGTCTTAGTTACTTTTCTCTCTTTTTTGAGACAAAAATACTGTGATACCCAGAATTAAAGGGGAAAAGGTTTATTTATTTATTGTATTTAGTACATAGGTCTGATTTGCAGTGATCCTCCTGTTTACAGCCTCCCAAGTGCTGGGATTACAGGCATGGTTACTATGCCCACTGTCAATCATCTTCTCAGGGTGCCCCCAGGGCAAGGCCAGCACAGTGAAAAAGATTTATTTAGCTCACATTTTTAAAATTTCAGTTCATAAGTGGCTGGATCCAAGGCAGAGTGGCACACGGCAGAGGGGGATCCCAAAGAAGAAACAATTCATGTATAAGGGTAGCAAAAGCAACAAGAGACCCTAACAGCATCTTTCTACCCTTTTTATACTATATCTAGGCTCTAGGATTAGGGCAGTGCCAAACCAATTAGTGGACCAATTTTAGTAATCACACACCCTAAATCCCAGAATTATGCTCCGAATCAATCACATATTCCAGATTCAGCTGCCTCTGTAAAAGCACCATCTGTGAGCACATTAGGCTTTTGGGAGGACAGCAAAACTCAAAGCCTTAATACCTGAGCCCACCTCATCCACCACAAGAACACAGGCTTCTACTGCTGCATAGGTAATACCCTTGTTTTTGTTTGTTCTCCATTCTTTAAAGGTAGATGCACATTCACCATTGCTACTTTATAATGAGAGGAATTGGGATAATACATAGTTGAATAAGAGATGGTGCAGTTATGTCAAGGTTGTTGTCAAGTCGAAACTCTTGTAATGCACCTGGCTTGGTGCCCTAGAAGAAAATACAGCATGGAGAATCAGAAGCCCTGAGGATAGGTTATGTAGTATACAGTGGATGCAGGTATCCACATATCACACACAACTCATTTGCTTTCAGATATTGGTTAAAACTAAATTTCTATTTGAAAGTCTTCTATGATTTAGATTTGAAGTAGTACAAATCCCATCAGACTAGGTAGGTACCTGTCCAAAATCAGGTCTTTTGAGAACTAATGGTGATAGGTAATGTAGAGTGCATCTTGTGCTCTTACAGAGCAGCAGAAACACTGCACTGGTAAACAGAAACACACCACAAAAACCAGTTTTGAATGTACAAGTTCTTGTTTCTTTGGTTTTTGATCAGTGATAGGATCAAAACCAGAGCCTCACACATGTAAGATGAATGCTCTACCACTGAGCTATTCCCAGCCCCAAATATGCAAATTTAGAAACAAATGAGGTTGTTAGGTGTCTCTTGGATAAGATGCTGCAGAAACATCCTGGGTACCAACAAGGGATGATGTGAGAGAAGGGATGATGTGAAGGTGCAAGGAGGTCATTAAGGCTGTGAATGGTTTGTGCTTGGGAGAGGAGGCAGGCTGATGACTTGGGAAAATCTCATGCTTGTGGCTGTGCAGGAAATAATTATGCAGGGTACTTTCAGAAGTGAGGGGCTAGATAAAAGGCGATTGCAGTCTTCTGGGGAGTGAACTGTAACCAGACACCAATGTGGCCCTACTACTTCTGATGTAAAAGAGGGATGGCTCAAGATCAAGGGGAAAGGCTAAGATCATTAGAGAGGACCTGCATGAGTAGTGACTGGACACCCACAGTCAGAGCTCAGAGGCAGCTTAGCACTGTGTGTGTCTGTGTCTTGTCTACTAGTAAGGTGTCCACCATCAAGAACAGAGAAGGTGCCTGTGATTCCCCTTGCCATCTTCACCCTTCCTGTCACCATCTGTGCACTGGGAGAAGTCCTTGGGGATGGAGGATCTTGGAGAAATGAGCTCTGACTTGGGTCAGGAAAGCTGCTGAGAAGCAATGCACAGTAGATGAATTTGTAAGATGCCTGGGAGGGGAATCTCCAGGATGCAGTATGGCTGAATGTGGGAACGGGAGGAGGGAGGGACCAGAGCACTGCTGGACCACTGGGTTGGCAAGCTGGCTAGAGGCCATGTTCTTTCCTGAGGGGTGAATGTGGTAGAGGAGGAGGCATGAGCAGAACACATGAGAAGAAATGAAGCATGTCATAGACCCCTCTCCTATCCCCACAGTGGCTGGAGGGTTTTTCTCAAGAATACTCCCAGATCCAGGAGGTTTTAGGTAAGTGCAGTTCAGCTACTACCACACTCATTTACACTTGCCCTATAGTGTGGTGTGTTCATCTTCTGCCTGATCAAAGGACCACAGACCAAGTGAACTGAAAATTGCCATTTTGTTTTATATAATTCTGAAGACTAAAAGTCCAAGATGAAGGTGGTAACAGAACTGGTGCCTCCTGAGGTGTCATTTGCTTATAGATGGTATCTTTTCCCTGCATCTTCACAGGGTCTTTCCTCAGTACCTGGGTCCTAATCTATTCTTGGAAGGACTCCACACATGGTGGACCAGGGCCCACCTCAGTAGCCTCATCTAACCTTAATTACTCACTTAAAGACTCTGCCTCCAAATCCAGTCACATTCTGAAAAACTGGGGGTCAGAACTCTAACATATGAATTTGAGAAGCAGAGTTCAGCCCCTAAGCCCCTAACAGACGTATCCTATGCACTGTATCTTCATAGATTGCAATAAACCAGCTAATGATCCTTTCATTGCCTAAGGTGTGGCCAGTTGTACTTTTTGGAGAAGCTCTTGAAGACAGGAGAGGGAGAGAGAGAGAGAGAGAGAGAGAGAGAGAGAGAGAGAGAGAGAGAGAGAGAGTGTAAAAGTTGGTGAAGAGAAGCCTGGACTGATAGGGAAGGATTCTGAGGTTGTCCAGCTGAAGATTTAGTACTAATGTTGGGAAGGAGGAAGACATGAGTGTTTTGTGCATTATCCTTATATCTTCAATTCCTGCATTCAGCCCATCCCAAATTACAACAAATCCCCATATAATTACTGAATGTCTTTATTGTCAAAGAAAATGCTGCTAGGTCTTGCTCCTTATTTTATGGCCCAGTCTTGAAGACTCTAATGAGATCAGTGTCTCAGGGGACTGTACAGGTGGGAAAGGACTGGGCAGAGTAGAGCAGCAGTCTTGCCCCCAAGAAACTGGCCACCACCAGCTGTCATTCATCAGCCTACCTGCACCTGGCTCCTGCTGGAGAAATCATTTGGTTTGCAAGTAACTGATTCAAGTCTTGTTAGTTGAAGGCTGTATTGATTGTGTTGTTCTTTTCACTGCTACTTGTACTGAGCTGGGAAGTCAGCTCAATCCCCCCTCCCCAATGAGTCAAGGCTGTCAGCAGCCCCTTACATCACCTGAATGTTCTTTTACTCACTGAGGCTGTCCTGCTATTTAATTTCCAAATTGCCAGCAAGGGTTAGTGTATCGTGATCAGTTTGAGTTCTTGTGCCCACAGGGAATAGAGATTATAGAGGTCTCATTTCTTTACCTAAGACACATCTTTTCCCGTCTGTTTGATACAACATACACTAGTTTGCTTGTTCTTATTGGGAAAAAATAAAAGGGATTTTTTACTAAAATAGTAAATGCATTCTTAACACTTTGAAATCTAGTCTCAGTGGCTGTTATGTAGACAACTTCTGTAGGGAAAAGAAAATATTTTGAAGGTCTCTGAGATAAGTGGTTATTTTTAACAGTGATTTGCTGCTGGAAATTTGCCCCGTCCGTGTGGTGCTGGCCAGGACTGGTTAAAAGGGGAGGGAAACACAGAGGTTTGCTGCCTCTGTCTTGCTTCCTCTTTACCCCCAAAGGGGAAGACAAAATGTGCCTTACTGTGATGTTTTGTGCTTGGCAGATATGCACTACATTTCTGTGGTAGCTACCTATATTTTTGGTTGAGTTACATTTTAAGTACAATATAATGGTAATTTTCCCTTTAGAACATGCAGCCCAAATGTGGGAGGCAAATGTCAGTAATGTGCTCTTGGAAACAGCAAGACATAAGCAGTAACCCACCTGAGTTCTCAATAAACAGTAAATTGTAGTGCATTAAAATCCTGAGGAAAGCGTCATGACCAAGAGTTCACCTCACACATCCAGAGTTTTTCTACTGCTTCTAAAATATTGCAGTACTCCATGAGCAGCCTCACTAGTTCATTGTGACCTTGTTCTTATTTATTTATTTATTTGGGTTTTTAAATTTTTTTTATTTTCCATAATTTTATTGAAGAACAAATAGCAGTGAGACAGTTTCAAATCAAATTAGTAGAACAAATTCAATAATTAATACATTGCATATTGTTTTCTTAGTGGTTATTTGTTGTACAAGGCGCAAACGTGATACTCTTATCTACAAACACTATTAGAGCAGATCCCTCTATTCATTGAATTAAGAGAATGTAGCTGTATACCTATCTTTTTTTTTCAAAGCTGAATTGTACAGTTTCAATAATTACTACTTTTTACACTTCCTAGTGGTTATCCATAGTACAAGGAGCAGACAGAGATCCTGTCCAAAAACACTACTAGTGCAAATCTTCCTTCTCAAAGAACTACACGAAAGTACTGCATATTTATCCTAACTGTTCTGTGTATACAAACACAGAATGGTCCTTCCTTTGTATCCCACCCCCCTTTTTGTTTAGTCCTGTCAGAGATGGGCGTGCTATTGTCACTCAACTATTATAGGTGCTCGAATTCAGCGAAACAATCCAACATAGTCCATATTTATTTATTTGGTACAGGGTCTCACTATGCAACTCAAACTCATAGCGATCCTGTTTTCAGCCTCCCCAGCACTGGGATTACAATGTGCCACTGTGCCCAGACTCAGTCCATGGGTTCAGCATATCAGGGTCGAGGCCGGCATGGCATATGGTGCTGGGGATCAAACCCTTGTCCCTCCATTTGCCTAAGCAGGTGCTTAGTCCACTGAGCTATCTCTCCAGCCCTGTTCACTCTTCATCTACCACACGCAGAAGATTGTAATTGTGGGATAAAGGTACTGATGCTCATTGAGATGGGATTGAGACTGGGTGTGGTGGTGCACACCTGTAATCCTAGCACTTGCGAGGCTCTAGACTGGAGGATTACTACAAGTCCAATCTATGCAGTGAGACCCTGTAGACTCTGTCCTTAAAAAAAAAAAAAAAAAAAAAAGTACTGACTTTTATCTTAATAACAATATTGTCTTGAGCTGTAAGCAAAATTTTTCTTGCATGTATAAAGTCAGATGCCTATCTTTATATCAGAGTTACAGAAAACAAGAAAGGCCTTATTTATAGGGCAAAGCCTTCCCAGAAGCTGCCACTTGCTTACATATATCAAAGTGCTTTGGAGGAACCTGGCGCGGGGGTGAGGGAAAGAATAAGGAGATCTGGGTTTTTGCAGGCAAAGGGAAGAGCAGATAAGGATGGAAAGAGGAGAGTAGGGTACCTTTTGGGAAGTGGGCAGAAAGGAGTTTGTAAATCAGGGTCTGGAGAAGAACTGAGGTTTCTAGAGTGTGGATCGTGCACTGGGTGCTGAGCTGTGAGGTCCACATCAATTATCTCACTGGATCCAATAATAGCCTTAGGGCAAAGAGTTAATGGTACAAGTGAGGAAACCTAGGCAAAGGCTGAGAGATGCACTCAAGGTCATCGAGTTCAGAAGTGGTATAGCTGGATTTTAACCCAGGTAACATTACCAGAGCAACTAGGGATGCCTAGTTAAGTTTAAAGAATGGAGTATGTTTTAGCATAAAATTATTTTATGCAGTATTTGTATTCTTGTAGTTTTATTTATCAGGTTTGCCAACTCTAAAATCAGGCGCCATTTGAGGTAACACAGACTCAGTCTGCAACTAGTACTGGATCCTCAGCAATGAAAGAATGGTACTGTCTCCTCCTGTTTGTACCAGTGGCAAATGCAAGATAAATATGGGGAGGTGGGAGGCCTCCAGTTAGCTTCATGAGTATCCTTATTAAGATGCAAGATTATGATTTCAGGCTCAATCCCTTAAACAGTCAGCTATTACCTTACATGTTACAGAGTACAGGGGAAAGCACAGAGAGTTGGCTGTGATATAAATGATTTCTATTTTTTGTTTGTTTGTTTGTTTGATTTTGGAGCTTTGCCACTCACTTTAATATTAGAGGTTAAATTACTTTATACATGCAAGCTGTGTGAATAGTTTTCCCCACAAAGGGTGAGAAAGATGATAAATCTTGTGAATTAAGTGTTGTCTTTAATTGAAAAACTAACTATCTAGTTACATTTCTCCCCTAAAGCACAAACTCAGTAGTAACTGAGTCTCTAGGCAACATATTCAAAGCTGAGATTAAAAATTTTAAAACAAACGAGTCCTCCAGCCCACCTAAGGGAGTTCTGCTACATGCATGCTAATCTATTACCAGTGATGCTGCTTGAGTCTAGGAGGCTGGAAGACATTCTAAACAGCCCCGCTTGGAACAGTTACTTCAAGTAGCCTTTTTCCAGTTTTCAACTTCTGAGTAAAGATACTATTTTATTAACTCTACTGCAGAAAATTTTTGTAAGTTGTTTTATGTACAACGGCAACTTTAAAAAGCTCACTAATGTTAACTGGACAATCAACAGGGCAGAAATCACTTTACAAAAAGAGGGAAAGTTCAAAATGTCAACTTTCTACAGAGAACCCACAGTTCAGTTTTATTCAGAGTAAAGAAAACCAGCAACTTTTGCTCAGACTAGAAGGAATTCAGCCATTGGTTTGGAATCTGTAACTCAAACTACACATGCAGTGAGGACAGTATTATGCTAATGCAATTGTTTTGTTGCTGCGTTTGTCTACTGCTTGTCTAATATCAACAATTATAAACAGAGCAGTGTAGCTAGTGTTGGGAACAATCCTTATAGCGTTACAGTGTCAGGCACAACATTTCACTTCTCTTCACACCACTGGTTGTCCTGGGTTTCCTCCTCTTCAGTAAAGTCATTTTTGATATTAAAAGTCTTGTGAATCTCCTCAGGAGTCTTCCCCTTGATCATATTGACAACAGTCTTGCATGTAACATCAAGCAAGCCTTTGACATCTAGGTAGTTTGCTGCCAGAATAAATTCAAAAAGGGTTCCTTGGTTAACTTTCAGGAATTCTTGGTCCCAATCAGGGATGTCATCTGTTTGCTTTTCTTTGCGCTCATCATCCTCAGGAGGAGGAGGGTCATCCTTGTGGTGGGTACACCACTGAATGACCTTTTTTAATATAAATGCATTAACATTTGGTAGAGGAACTGGGTCATCATCTCCTTCATCGTCCATTCCCAAATCTTCTGACAGGTCTTGATTGTCACAGGTTGTTTGGCAATTTCAACACCAACTTCAAATATCTCTCCATCAGACCTCTGCAGCTTAATTGAAGGCATGGCGTTTGGTCTCCAAATGACTGCAGGCCCAAGGCAGATGAGAGCAGGAAGATACTTCCACCAGTTGGAGAAAGAGGGCCGCGGACGAAGCCGCTTAAATGATTTCTATTACACACACTAGAAAAATACATATTCACTCTGACCCAGCATGTTCACATCTGGGAATTTCCCCAATAGTCTGGGCAAAAACATGGTACAAACAAGATTCTCTCTAACATACTGCGCCCATTTGTAAATGCATACCTGGGCTGGGCAAAAGATGAAGGGATTGAGGTTTGAAATTTAAGGCGCTCCTCACTTCAAGGTTTGCACAGGCATGAGTTACACATGTCCAAGATCATGAAAGCAAAAACCTCCTGAAATCCTACTCCCTGGCTGTCTCACTCATTTTACCCTGACTTCAGTCCTAGGCACATCAATACAACATGCCCACTTGGGCATAAACAGGGGATTGGAGAAATAAATCACAGTCTGTCCGTAGACTAGAATGCTATGAGCCTTAGAAAATGTTCAAAGACTTCCATAGTCTCTTATCCAGGACGATAGGAGGTCATTCATTTTGCTTAGTTCCAACAGTGGTCTGGTAACAGTGGTCCATCTGCTGCTGGATGTCCAACCTCTTGGCTTGCTGGGGAGCACCGTGTGAAAAAGAGGTGGCTTGTGCCCCAGCATCACGAAACTGAGCCATGAAAACTATCAATGTAAGTCAGGTAGTAATGTTAAAAGTTTACTGTTTTTGTAGGACTGCATTACCAGCTGTCCAAGGTCAACCTTCACACTGCACGCTGGATATGCCTGAGAAAGGAGATCAACACAGCAAGCATAAGTTGCTCTTGCATACATACATACATGGCCATTAATCCTGACATGTCAGCTTCCTGAGATGTCAGCATAGCAAATTAGTAAAGCACCCTCCTGGGTGTGTCTGGGTGAGTCCTGGAGAGTCATGGGGTCTATATCTGGTCTCTGGCCCCTTCACTATGGCGCTGTTTCCCTGCTAGGTTTCTTCCTTCCTGAACTAAGAAGTTTCACTCCACCACATCTTTCTGCTGTGGGGTCAACCAGTACTGGACTGAAGCCCCTAAAGCCATGATCTAAACTGAACCTTACTTCTTTCAGACTGTGGGCATGAGAACTGTGTCACAGCATGGACCTCCTGACTAATACTTCATAGCAGAGCCACACACAGATGTATATAAGGTCTCTGCAATGTTGTCTTAAAAACTGGTACTGTGTGCTGCCCCTGGGGAAGGAAAGTGACTTGGGAGAGATTTTTATAGATTCTTTTGTACCTTTAGAATTTTGTTTCACATACCTAGATTCTTCATAAAAAAACTTAAATAAAATTACAAAAATAAAAGATCAGGAGAAAAACATTCAAATCACCTTAATGTCTTAATGTCTCTGGAAGACACATGAGAAAGTGGTAAGTTGTCTTTAAGAATGAAACTGGTATCTAGGGTGTGGGAAAGACTAATTTATACCACCTGTATGTAAGATTTGGTACATCCCTCCTATGCACATGTGACCTTAAAAAGTAAACACATATATAACTATGTGTATACACTGATTCCACATACACTGTACCACATGGGCACAAATGTGAATTTTTTTTATCAGATTACTGCTGGAACTAAGCAAAAGCGAGCGACCTCCTGTCTCCCTGTGTAAGAGTGTGGAAATCTTTGCACACAGCTCATCGTCTTGTGGAGTATGCTCTTGCTTTGTGAGCAGGTGGTCTTGTTTTTCCTTCCCAGGGGATATTATGAGAGAACAATCAGAATAGTAAGGGATCGCGATTGTCCCCTTTATGGCCTTGCCCACTGTGGAGAGCTCCACCACATAGGGCCCCATTGCGCAGCACCTGGGGCCCCGTCACATAGCTCCATTATGCAGGACTGGCATCCCATCATCATTTGCTCTTATGTCTGTGTCCCTTTCTACACCTTGAGCTCCTTGAAAGCCAGAGTAATATCTTAACTGATGTTGGAGCAGCCATGACAGAGCATAGAGCGAAGACTAACTGAATTCAACTTATTTCAGGTTTTCCAGCCCTGGAATGACTGAGACTATTTAGATTTTTATCTCTGGCTTCACAAGATCATTGGATATCTCTGAAGTTTTAACAGTGAAACTCCTTTTGACTTTTTTTTTTTTTTTTAATGTATTTAGTACAGGATCTACAGGGTCTCACTACACAGATTGGACTCCTAGTGATCCTCCTGTTTTCAACCTCCCAAGCACTGGGATTATAGGCGTGCACCACCACACCCAGTTTCATTTGCCCTTTATGTGTACCTCAGGGCAGGGCCCATGTAGCATGCCAGGGATTGAATTCTGGTCACTGGGCCTGCCTAAGCAAGCACTTTAGTCTGCTAAGCTATCTGACCAGCCCTTCCTTTTGATTTTTCATTAAATTGTATACTTAAAATTGTAAGTGGCATGCTGGATGCAGTGATATGTGCCTGTAGTCCCAGCTATCTGAGAGATTGAAGCAAGGATCATGCCAGCCTGAGTTCCAGATCACAGGGCAACAACAAAACTCCAACTCCAATCAAAACAGACAAAACCTGGGGGCTGGGGAAGATGGCTCAGTGGAATAAGCGCTTCCCTGGCAAGCGCAAGGGCATAAGTTCAATCCCTAGTTCTGTCAAAAAACACACAAAAGCTAAAATCCCAAATGGGGTGAAGATTTACGAGCACGGCCACTAGTGCCACAGTTCAGAAGATATGATGGAATCTTGAAGTGAAAAAATGTACTCCTTCCAGTAAGGCTGTTGGACGCATCTGGTGCCCCAGAGGCTCTAAACAGCAATGAATTGTGTGTGCTCCTTCTGCTGAAACGAATGGTCAGGACCAGATGTGAATCTGCATATAATTAACCACTCTGGAACCTCTTAGTCCCTGGCTGCTACATTGTTGCTCTAAGCCTTGAACCATGTTCACTGGTGCCAAGAGCCTGGTCACATTCTGTTCTTCAGCTGCATAATCCGTCATGATGTGTGTATGCACCAAGGTTAGCTTTACAGAAGACAGAGTCAGGGAGGTGACACTTTAGGAGCAATAATTTATGGAAAGCCCTGACCAGTAGTCACAAGTTCAAATAATAACTATTCCATTTACATATTTTTGTCCTCTTCAGTTTTCTCCTTCAAACAAGATAAAGCTTACACATATTTATTTAGATGACCTCTTTCTTCCCATTCCTGGTATCATGGTCCAGTTCCAGGCTTTATTACCTTTGGGTTTAATGCCATAAATCCCCACTTTGCCATCCCATCTCCCTGCGCTCCCTTCCCTCTAAGCATCCAGCAGCCATTAGCCAGTGCATCATCAGGAAGACATGGTTCTCCTTACCTCACTCTCACATGCCCCTGTCCCTCTCATCTCCCCCAGTCCAGCACCGTGGGCCTGAAGAACAGGGCCTATATACCAGGTGGTAATGACCCTTGTTTTACAAGTGCACCTCAGCTCTAGGTATGGGCCAGACCTGGTGGTCAGCATGCCATAATAGGTGCATCTGCAGTGACAGAGACTCAAGTCGCAGTTGCTTAAACAAAACAGAAATGTTATTTCTCTCGTGCCACAGTGTAGTTGTGCAGTGGCAAGCAGAAACTCCGAAATGCCACCCAGGATTTGGAGGCAGATTTATTTAATTTGATGGGCACTGGTTGGGATCATTCCCAAAAGATGAGTCCCTGATCGCTGGTGGTCTATGGCCTATATGAGACAAGTAAGCAGGAAGTACAAGGGCAGAAAGGTTTAGTCATTGGAGATTGGTTTATACAACTGCCTCATAGTGACCAGCTGTGCATCACAGTAGTCAGCCATTTTTAAGAAACAGAAGCAGCTGGAACTGGATCAGGAACTGCTACCTGGGCAACTGAGAAACTGTAGTACACTGGCGTGTGGGGAGAATTTTCTTGTACAGTCGCAGTCCAAGTCAGCATGGAGGGTGATGGACCCAACATTCACCTTGTTGCTCTGTCCAGTCAGGTTAGGGGTTTAGAAATTAATTACACAGGGGCTTCAGGGCGGAGGGTCATTTGGGAGGGGGAGAGCTGTGCTAGGGTGGAAGGTGGAAAACAAGTGATGAAGCTGTTACAGAAGACCAGTCAAGAGGTGATGCAAATATAAATGGATGTTCTGCCAAGGGATGGGGACAGGTGAACAAACAGATGATCCTGGTGCTGTGCTCTGGCATAACTATCTCAGAGTCTTCATTGTTTTCCTCCATTGGAAGTTTTTTTTTTTTCCCTTGTGAACATCAGGACCATAGTGCATTTATATAGTAACAAGATTCAGTAGCCTTCTGATAGTAGTTGATTCTGGAAGATAGCTCGCCTTCCCTAGCAACTGAGCTCCTACAATGGTAGGCTTTGATGTGACCTCACCTTGATCTGAGAGTCCAGAAATAAATCCTCACATTTAGGACTAGTTAATTTTTTTATTTTATTTATTTATTTTTTTTACAAAATGCCAAAATAATGCAATAAGAAAAGGATAGTCTTTTCTGTGATAACTACATAAAAAAGAGTAGGACTCTTACTCTGCATTGTATATAAAAATTAACTCAGAATGTTTAAAATACAACTAAGAGCTGAAAAACTGTAAAATTTTCAAAAACTGGTAAAATGCCGAAAAAATATAGGCATAAATCATTTGGACCTTATGTTAGGTAGTAATTGTTAGATATAACTGACACTAAAAGTACAATAACAAGAAAAAAATAACAGATTGGACCTGAAATACGAAAGCTTCTATGCTTCAGAGAACATATTCAGAAAAGTACAAAGGCGACCCCAGAATGAGAGAAAATGACTTGCAAATCCTATATCTGATTTGGTATCCATGATACATATAGAATACTTACTGTTCAATAATAGAAAGGCAGATAATCCAATTTAAAAATGGGCAAAATATCTGAGTAGGTACTTCTTTAAAGGACATCTATAGATTGCCAATAAGCACATGAAAAGATGCTCAACATTATTTGCCATTAGATAAATGCAAATGAAAACCACAGTGAGATGCCACTTCACACCTACTAGGATGGCTATCATCAAAAAAGAAGAAAAATAAAACTAATGTGGATGTGGACTGTTAAGAGCGTAAAGCAATGCTTTGGAAGACTATCTGTGAGTTCCTTAAGCAAGTAAGCATATGGTTGCAATATGATCCCAACCCAGTATATATCCTAGATATATCCCTGGGAAAAACACATCTGCACAAAAATATGTACTTAGATGTTTATGGCACTATTATTCCTAACAGCCAAAAAGAAAGCAACTGAAAAATCTATCAACTAGTGGAGTTGAACAACGTGGGGCCCATCCTTACAATAGAATATTATTCAGCAACAAAAGATTGAAACACTGACATGGGTTATAATGTAGATGAGCCTTGAAAATTTGGTGCAAAGGGTAAAAATCAGTCACAAAAGACCACATATTTTATTATCTTATTTTTGTGAAATATCCAGAGTGGGAGGTCTATAGAAAATACAAGTAGTGGTCACCTAGAATTAGGGTAACAAGAGTTGGGGACCAGTGAGAAATGATGCCAGTAAGAGACAGTTCTTTAGGAGGCATGAAAATATTCTGTGGTTGATTTTGATAATGATCCATAACTGTTATTCTTCTAAATAGCACACTTTGAAAGTTGTTATAAAAACAGCTATGTAAGTTTTAGGTTCCTTAGGGGAATAATAGTAATAATTTTTAAAAATCTAGAAATCACTTCACATTTAATAAGACTCAGCATAAACTAGACACAGAAAACCAAACACTTTTCTTTGGTAGATTTCATTTAGATCTTACAATAAAGACTTAGTGTTGCCTTTGCAGACTCCCTATGCATGTTGGCTGGCTGTCTTGCTTTGTGCGTGCGTGCATGCATGTGTGCGTGTGTGCGTGCGTGTGTGTGTGTGTGTTCAGGATTGAACCCAGGGCCTTGTGCATGGTAGACAAGTGTTTGATCACTGGCTCCACCCCCAAGCTCTGGATGTTGATTTTCGAAGTTGACTGCTCCAAAACAGAATTCTATTTATGGAAATGCTATTGTTTACAAAGAAAGATGCAGTTTGTCCTGAACAGGATCTTATTAAATATTGTTTAATTGAATTTTCTCACTGTGAATTTTTAAGGGAGTTTTTTAGAGTGCCATTCAATTGAGTTCTCTTCATTTCCTTTCTTTTCTGAGAGTGAAAAACTGAACTTATACAGCCTTGGCATTTGTTTTATATTTGTTCCAAATTTAAAATACATTTATACTTGCTTACCTAACAAGAGCTATCTTTAGTACATCTGTAGGGTTTTTTTAGACATTTTATTTTTCTGATTATAAAAATAAGCTTTTCCTATGAAACATGCAAACTTTATAAGAAACTGGAATGTATTCTGTCCTTCAGTCACCTGTCAAAAGTTGGTCTGTATATCTCTCAATATACTGTTGATTTATTTTCAACATTATGTCATAAATATTAATTCCTACAGCTTCCTATTTTTGCTTACTTCCTACACACACACACACACACACACACACACACACACACACACACACACTAGGATTCTGGGCCCCCCAAAACTTTCACTGTAGAGGTTAGTGATATAATCATGATCACTAGATTTGGTTCTACTCCATTCTTTTGTATTTTAAGGAGAATGGAAAATAAATAAAAATCGTACGGAGTTTCAAAACAGGATGATAGAAAATTAACAATGGTTATTATATTGCATACTGTTGGGCTGGAGACAGAGCTCAGTGGCATAAGCACCTGCCTGCAAGTGCAAGGTCCTGAGTTTAATCCTTAGTCCCAAAGATTAAAAAATAAAAAACAAAAAATATTCCATACTGGGGTAACCAGATATAGGCATGCAAAACTGATCAAACAATATAATCACTGTTTCTTTCAATAAACTGATAGGAATATATCTCCTTGTCCCTGTCCCAGTTGTTCTTTCCTTTTAAGCAGTTTCTTTTTCTTTCACAATACCTATTGTACCTTTTGGATCTTATTTACTTTTTCAGGTTCTTACACTAGGAGGAAAATACAATGTTTACACATGCGAGTCTGATTTATTTCACTTATGAGTATGGTCTCTAGTTGCATCCATTTACCTATAAGAACCTCAAGTTTATCTTTTTTATAGCTGAGTAATACTCCACTGTATGAAAATACCACATCTTTTTTACCCATTCCTATTCTAAAAATGCATGCTTCTTGATCCATAGTGTGGCCATACCACCAATTCCCTATTATTGAATATTTAAGCCTGTTTGGATTTTGTCTTCCAAACCAATGCTGCAGTAAGTAGTCATATTTTGCATTGCTGTGTATATTTCGGTAGGATAAAGTCTTATCAATGGAATTGGGTCACTGTATATAATGAAATTGCTCACATCTGATTTGATGTTTCCTACTTGTCGCTGAAAGGAGTTTTAGTGACAGTCTGAGTCATAAAAGTGACACTCCGGCTGCTCTGTGTCCAGCCCAGGAGTGGACACCCTGAGCTCCTTTTCCAGGTGTCTCTTACAGCTTGCCTAGGAGGTTACTGTCCGGCAGCCTTAGAGCAAGTGTCTTGGCCTGCCTCACCCCTCGTCCATCTACAGCAGCTTGCCCAGGAGGTTACTGTCCGGCAGCCTCAGAGCATGCGTCTTGGCCTGCCTC
>PVKA01027701.1:0-30224 GCA_004027165.1 Ctenomys sociabilis | reverse complement strand
ATTTTTTTTTTTTTTTTTTTTTTAATGGAACCAGGGATTGAACTCAGGCTCTTGTGCTTGCCAGGGAAGCGCTTATTCCACTGAGCCATCTCTCTGGCCCTTGGACTTCCCATGTTAATTGGGTCCTTCACAAGTCAAGGGGTGCAGGAAGTGGAGGCCTATCTGAGGCCAGCTGAGTGGGCCCTCAGAAGTTAGAACCAAGATTTGCCACCTCCCTGATGGGAGGTCCGTCCTGTCTTTTGGGTTGGCAGCTGCTGCCCTGGAGTAGGAGTGAGAGCCCCCTGCCCTGAGCTGCAGCCTTGTGTCGCAGCCTTCAGAGGCTGTGGATTGGGCTTTCCCTACACAGCCAGAGCACACTGAGGGCAACAGCCTAACCCTGGCACAGCCCGGGCCCCCACACCTCGAGGTAGAGCTCGTGTGCCCGATGGGAGGGAAAGGTGATCCAGGCATGCAGCTCTGTGGTAGGCACCTGGCCGGCGGGCATGAGGCCCTGGGTGCCCTCCCTGGCACCACAAAGACAAAACCTCAATCTGGAGACACAGCAGCGATATGGCAGCTATAGGCAGTGCTTGTAGGCATTTGCACAGCATCCTGTAACCCCCGCGTTCACTTCTCCCACGCCCCTAGTGCATGCCCAGCCTCACACTTGCTGGGGAACATCAGCACCAGCTCTGCTCCAAAAGGTGGCCTCTTTAACTTGGGAAACGTTCATCCTGTGCTCTTGCACCAAGGAAACAATTTTTAAAAGTAAAAAGTACATGCTTCTCTCTGCAGAGGAAGCGGACCCTGGGCTTGCATGTGTGACGCAGTCATTCCACCACAGAGCTGCATCCCTAGCCCTTTTTTATGTAATTGATTCTCAGGCAGGGCTGTGCTGAGTTGCCTGGGGTGGCTTTGAACTTTCACCCACCTGCCTCAGCCTCCCAGGTAGCTGTGTCACCATGCTCAGCCACACTAAATGAGTAAAAGTAGCTTTGGGTAATTGATCCCCGTTCATTCTTTGGTCTACCACATAGTGGCTGTCAAAACACTAAATGCCAGGTTTGCTAGCACATACCTGTAATCCCAGAGGCTGAGGCAGGAGGATTGCTCTGAGTTCAAGGCCAGCCTATACTGCATAGCAAGATGCTGTCTGAAAAAACAGGAGCATTCAGAGTTTGTTCATGTTTCAGTCCTTTTTTTGTTTTTAATCCAGTGTGGAAAGGGAGAAAGTACCTTGTTGTGTGTTTTCACTTTGTAAATGTTTGCCGTTTAAATTTTTATGTATGGACCTGCATGCAGTATGGAATATGATTTCTTTAATGTGCTAACTATTGAAATGTCTTCTTTAAAACATACAACAGAAAAGACACATTGCCATTCACCTTCCCCTCCGTGCTCGCCTGGCCGCAGCGCAGGGTGGAGGCTCGTGTGCAGTGGACAGTGCGTCCTCATTACCCCAGGGGCCCCACAGGCCCAACGCAGGGGACGGCACTTGCAGGGCTGGGTGTGGAGTGGCCTGGCAGAGCAGGAGCCATCTCGGAGATCTAGGTGTCCCAGCCCCAGCGACTTCACCTGATCGCAGATGCTTGGCAGCTGAGGAAGAGAGGAGAAGCAGTGGAGAGGGACCAGACAGGAAGAGACAGGGCTCAGAATTCGTGGGGCCACCAGGAGCAGCAGCCTACACTACAGGTTGACTAGGACAGAGTTCACCAAGGCCCTCCGTTTATTCCTGTTGGTGCCTCAGTGACTACAGCTTAGTCCCTGGCTGCAGAATGTCACAGCTGACAATTGTCACTTTGCAGTGGGCTGCAGACTCAGGAACTGGCAGCCCCTGAGAACGCAAGAAGGCAAGCCAGCTGGTGCTTGGCAGGACTGGGCTTGGGCCACATCCTCGGACCCTGGAGCTGCCCGCCCTGCTCCATGCAACCTTGGGAGCCCTCCGCCTCTGAGCCCCTATGGGGCTCAGCAAGCAGCAAGGTACTCCTCATGTCTCTAAGAAAAATGAGGCCCAGGAAGGACAAGCATCCGAAGGCAAAAGGGAAGCCCATCTGCCCAAACCCTGTTCCCACAAATAACGTACAGAATGTGTTTAGCTGGTTTCTAGGTTAAATGGTTGCAGGATTTGGCAGCTAGAGACAGCATGGAGTGGGTTGGGAGTGAATCTGTCTGTGCGTGGGGAGGAACCCGCAGTGGGAGAAAGGAATTAATAGTTGGGTGTATTCAGGTTCCCGTTATGTAAGGGAAGCCCTGTTCGCATGGGCGAGGCATCTTTCTAAAGAGGACAGAAGAGCTCTGGTTAAGCAGGTCCTGTACCAGGAGAAGCGGAAAGACCCACGTATAGTTCTTAGTGCCTCATGCACAGCATGTGCCCTGCCCAGCGCTGCTGTATAAGCGCCCGTAACACACTAGGTGCCTCTGGTTTTAAGCTTGACTCCATGAGCTCTGGGGAGCATGCATCTGTAGAGTGCTTGTAAACAAACTGTTTTTTGAGACGGGTCTTGCTAAATTGCTCACCCTGGCCTTAACTTGTGATCCTCCTGCCTCAGCCCTGAGTAGCTGAGGTTCCGGGTGTGCGCCGCTGTGCCTGACTGACAGATTTTTTTTTTTTACAGCTTGGATTCTCAGTCTTTTGCACACTTTCGTTCTTTCGTCAGAATGAAGTAGGTGCCTAAAAGGAACCAAGACTTCTGTAGAAGTCCTGATTGCAGTGTGGGTCAGAGGGAGCACAGGGCTTGGGACAGGAGGAGCTGAGAACAGAGGAGAGTCGGGAGGTTCTGGAGAGGGCGATGGGCTTCATGGGCGACAGCACCCCGTGGCAGTTGTCACCCTTAGCTGCTGAGCACACAGAGCACCCTGCATCCCCCCTAATAGACACCAAGGCACAAGTCCGTGGGGAGAAGAAGCCCCGCCTTGGATTAGAAAGCAGGGCAAGGGCTTGGAATGGCCCCAGCTTGTCACTAAATGGCCCACTCACTGATATCACCGTGCAGGTGCCAAGATGTCCAGGCACCACTGTGACATCACGTCTCAGATCGTCCCACCACAAAGGTCCTCAGGTGCTGCCAGAGGCCAGCGTGCACAGGCACCAGGTGGGGCCTGGACCTCTGGAATGGGCAGCATGTGCGCCTGGCACGCAGGGCTGCCCTGTCCCCACCATAGTGCACGAGCCAGCCCTCAGCTCCAGTGCTGGTCAGGCTTGGAGTCCAGGGCAGCATAGGGCTAGGCTGGGCTTCGTCGTGAAAATTGCCAGAGGCCAGCAGCATGCCCTTGGGCCCTATGAGGGTGTGGTGCTGCCTCAGTGCCAGCTTCAGTCACTGCTCCATGGTCATGTAAGGGAGCATGGTGTAGTGAAGCTTGGGGCAGGGAAGGTCTCCCCAGAGGGCACCTGGCCATAGTTCAAGGCCAAGCATGGCTCTTGGGAGGAGGCCACGGGTGGCCTAACTGTCCCAGGTCCTGCAGGCACAGGTCAGCACTGGGCCTAGTCTACACATGCCCTTTCAGTCAGGCAGAGGGTTCCAGGGAAGGAGGCAAGTACCAGACCTCAGTACTCACACGGGCAGATGCGACTCTCGGGTCCCTCACCTGTGGTCCCTACCGGCAAAGGCTGGGTCCAGCCTTGCAGACCCTGGGCCAGGTGGTACAGTGGGGGAATCAGGTGCATAACCTGTTCTTCCCTCTGTATTTGTGGTGTAGTCAGAAACTGTGACTGTTTCAGTGTTCCTCTAGTTTAGCTACAGATGCGTTTCCATGAACCCCTGAGATCACCCTCGCGTGCTTCAGGTGCGGTCATCCCTGACTCTTGCCACTTGCTGAGGGTTGCTCTTGTGAGGGCTTTTGGTGGCATTGTTGGGGCTGCCTCCATGTCCTGAGTGGATTCGAAACATGCCCCTTGCATGGCCATTTTGACTGGGAAGAGCCAGAAATCACACTGTGCCAGGTCGGGTGAACAGGGTGAGTGAGGACACACTGTCACGTTTTTGTGAGCTGCCTTTCCTTGGCCGGCACTCAGCAGCAGCAGTCACTGTATTCTAATCGCACCTCATAGACATCAGAAAAGTGGACTCCAGAGCCGCTTCAGGCTGCTTTTCTTCTTTTGTGGGGGGGCAGGGTCTCACTACGCAGCTTGGACTCATCGTGATCCTCCTGTTTTCTGCCTCCCTAGTGCTGGAGAGCTGCTTCAGAAAGTGGCAAGAACAATAGGGTAGCCAAGCATGGTGGCACATGCCTGTTCCCAGCACTTGGGAAGCTGAGGCAGAAAGATCATTTCAAGTTTGAGACCAGCCTGAGCTGCAGCATGAGCTCAGGATTAGCCTGCGTAGTGACACCATGTCTCAAAAAAAAAAAGCACAATGGAGTATGGGATGATTGTGTTCAGACCTGTGGGGGGGGTAGTACCTTTTATGGCCATGCATCTTTTACTGTAGTGGGTTTTACATATATATACCATGTACCATAAATATGTACCGTAAGGAAGCACTTTGGGAAACAGAGTGTCTTAAATCTTAAGTGTGTGTAGTGAAAGAATGATAGACTGCATAACACTTGGGGCCCTCTGAAGGGCCACTGTCCCTCCTGCACCTATGTGCCAAACCAGGCCCTTGACATGGGGCTGACTGACCTTGTTCCCCAGTGCGCCAGGTGGCGGAGCGAGTGGAGGCCCTGGGCCAGTTCGTCATGAAGACCAGACGGACCCTCAAAGGCCACGGGAACAAGGTGCTGTGCATGGACTGGTGCCGGGACAAGAGGCGGATTGTGAGCTCCTCCCAGGTAGCTACACAGCACACGAGACAGGTGGCTCCACTGCAGGGACAGTGGACAAGGGGGGCTTGTGCAGTGGGGTGACTTTGCCTGATGCCCAGAGGATGTGTCTCAACTCGAGGGATTCTCTTGCTCCTCGACAATTTGGGAGGTTTGGAGTCTGGAGAGGTTGGACCAGTGTGGATTGGATTTGACTTTTTAAAACTGAGCCGAACCATTTCTTCCTGAGTGGGTGGCAAGGCCTCCTGTGACAGTGAGCCCGTTTTTACAAGTTTCTCCACGTGCCCACTTCAGTGGCACACATAGGAACTGTTGCTCCAAACTCGGGGCACATGTAATTCCCGAGATTCCAGCCATATGCCTCTTACAGTTTGACTTCCTCAGTTTTCTCAGTGTTGGGCCAGGGATGTGGCTCAGTGGCATGTTGTAGAAGGGGTGAGGGGAATGGGAGAGGACCTGGACTTGGCCTTGCTGCCCTCTCCCTTGCAGAGTAGAGCTGAGTCAGAGTGAGTTGTGTAGGACCCTAGTGGCAGGCCTATGTGCGTGGGCCCAGGAGCCCTCAGTGTGTGGCACTCCCACCCAGGGAAACTGGCGAGTGCAGCCCTGGCCTGCAGGGACCCAGGCCTGCGGGGCTTCCCTCTTCTGGGGGTGGCAGTGGGCTCCCCCCAAGCCCGGGGCACAGTGAGCAACAGGCCAGCCCTGCACAGAGGGTCCCAGGCCAAGCATGGCAGTCCAAGTGGGAGTAGGAGGGGTTCCCGAGGCCCATGCGGTCTGGGTCCATCATCTTCCTGCCAGGAGCAGGTGGTGGCCACGTCCTGGTGTGGTTGGTCAAGGCACAGAAACCACGTCTGTGCCCCGCTTCCAAGGAGCCAGGCCGAGGCACTTGCCCCTCCCTCGTGGGCAGGTTAGGGGCTGAGCCCTGCGCTGTTCTCCCCACAGGATGGGAAGGTGATCGTGTGGGATTCCTTCACCACCAACAAGGTGAGCGGCGCGTCCCCGCACGTGTGCACAGCACAGCTGGCCCCTGAGTAGCCGGTATGGAGCCGGGTCTGGAGGGGAGAGCTCACATTCGCAGCTGCCACTCTCACTGGCTCAGGGAGGACTGGCCCAAGCCCAGGAGTGCTGCCCGATGGCTCCCGATGCTGGGGGGCAGAGGAGCCCCTGGGTCAGTAGTGGGCGTCAGCCGCTTCCTATCGGGGACCTGTGTCTCTTCAGAGCCATGCTCACACAGTGCCCATGAGCTCAGGGATAAGACGGCTGCAATTTTAGCCCAAGCTCATTGGCTGAAGGGTGGGAGGCTGAGCCCCAGCCGCCCCAGCCCTGCGCCACAGTCGCCCCGTGCTACCTGCCGCTTCCAGTTGCTCACGCTGCGCTGTGTTGCAGGAGCACGCGGTGACCATGCCCTGCACCTGGGTGATGGCCTGCGCCTACGCCCCATCCGGATGTGCCATTGCCTGTGGGTAAGCGCCGAGCCGTCGTGATTGTTATTTACTAGTGTCACAGTGTGTGAAGCCCTGCCCTGGATGGCCTCAGACAGTGGCCCAGAGCTCTTTCACGAGGGTTCCCCTTGCAGACTAACAGGCTGTGAGTCAGGGAACCTAGGTCAGTGCACCTGGGAAGCAGGCTGTGAAGTATCTCAGATACCTCCACGTTTTCTTGTCCTTGATCTGGTGACTCCATGTGTATGAGCTAGTGTGAAAGGAATGACCCAAAATATACAAAAGCCATCAAGCAGTGATATTTATTGTAGCATTTTTATAAAAAAAAAAAAAAAAAAAAAAAAGTAAAAAGTGATATATTCATCAAAAAGAAATACTGATGAATTGTGGTACATGGATCGAGTGGAATATTACACAGACATGTAAAAGGAAACAATGACAGTAAATGGAAAGAATGTCAACATTAGTAGGAAGGGCACCTGGTCTCTTCTGGAGCTTGATTTTACAGCAAGGACTGAAATATACAGAATTCCCTGACTTGAAGTAAACAAGTCCGGGATTGTGCCCAGAATTGCACAGAGTATTCCTCCAGTGGTGTCTTGGCTGTTGGGTGTAGTACAGAGGTGTATTGTGGCCAGGGCAGCAGTGGTCAGCATGATAGGACAGTGAGAACTGTCTCAGAAAACAGAGAAGTAGGAAACACATAACACCAGGTCCTGGCTCAGGGTTACAGGGGCTGTGCTAGGCAGGCTGCTCCGCGCCAACCTTCCAGAGTGGATGCCTCCCTCGGGTCCCAAAGTGGAGCTATGACTATCCCCACCCTCACCCTCGCTAAGTGGAACCTGTGGACAGTCCACAAGCACAGGCAGCAGAGCAGAAAGGACCGCGTGAGGGGGCTCAGCGCCCCCTGGTGGCTGCCAGCGTGGGGCCGCTGCCCTGCCCAAGGTCCCTTTGTGTCCCCGGCCTTGCACACCGAGGTGGTCTGTCTCTGTGCTGGCCACCTTGCGGGTACAGCAAGAACCAAAGCATACCAGGTGTGAAGTGTGGAGACTGGTGTGGTGGCACGTGCCTGTGATCCTAGCACTAGTGAGGCTGAGACAGGAGGGCGCCACAAGGAAGATCCCAGATCCACCTGGATGACGGAACAAGACTGTCTTGAAAACCAAAACTAAAATATGGAGGAGGACAAAGCAAGGACAGAAATCCTGGCTCTCAGATAGAAGCATCTGTACTTCCTGGGCCCTCCCTAGCACTAAGAGCTGCTCCGTGGCAGAACACAGGTGCCAAGGACATTGTGTCACATGACCTTGGCATGTGGGACAGGTGTGTGTGAGACCACGCGGCTGGGCTGTCAGGCGCGCTCTGTCCAGTGCTCAGGCTCGCTGTGTCTGCACAGATTCAGATACAGAACACTCAGTCTGTCCTTGACAGCCGTACAAAATGTGGCAGATCCAGGGACAGCCTGTGAATAGGGGCTTAAAATCTACGACAGACACAAAAACAGGCAGAGCATGTGTCGAGAGTGGAAAGTTCTTACTGTAGCCACTGAACCAAGGTGGGGCTGGGTCCCAAAGACAGTGGGGACACTGGCTAGGTGGCTTATTCGAGGACACAGTGCGGCTTTGTGAGGTTCCTCCCATGTGCCGAGGATGAGGGTTTGAGATTCTCCTCCACAAGCCCGACAAAGTACCTGTGAGTCTAGACAAAAGGATTCGGCAGCTTGCAGCTATTGTATTTTTCAGTTGTTGTAGTGTATAGTATAGGTTTGGGAATCTCCAGTGTGAAATTCGGGGGACGGGGGTTCGCGGTTAGTGGGTATGCAAAGGCCAGGGGGCAGGTGGTGGCGCCCCATCCACACATCCGCCTGACCCATGGTGGCCCTGTCCCCAGGGGCCTGGATAACAAGTGCTCTGTGTACCCGCTGACCTTCGACAAGAACGAGAACATGGCAGCCAAGAAGAAGTCGGTGGCCATGCACACCAACTACCTGTCGGCCTGCAGCTTCACCAACTCTGACATGCAGGTGCGACAGCGGGCGCAGGGGCCACGGGCAGGGTGCCCTGGCTGGGGGGTAGCTGGAGCAGAGCTCAGAGCCAAGCGTCCTCCTCTCCCTGTCCCCGGTTTGCCAGGCGCCGTTCTAACCCGTGCAGCACAGTGCTTCAGCGGGAAGCGCTGAGCGGAGGGACAGTGACCCTGCTGACGTTGGGCTCCATGTTCTGCAGCAGCTGTAGAAGCCCAGGGGCCTCGGCCCACACCTGTGCTGCAGCCCTTCCCCCCGTGCTCGGCCCTGGGGTGCCACACTGGGCCTGCCAGCTCAGGCTGCCATCGGATTGGGCCCCCCATTGGGTTGCCACCCCCCTCAGCTTCCCCACAGCATTCCAGTCAGGCGCTGCATCCTCTGCTAGACGGCAGTTCCCCTCAGCCATCACACGGGCATGTAGTACCCAGAGGGGGTGCACACCTATTGTCCCAGCTACTCAGGAGGCTGAGGCAGGTGGATACAGGTTAGAGCTGGAGCAACTTAGCAAAAGCTTATCTTAAAATATGTTTCAAAAGAGCTGGGAAGGCCGGCCACATAGCTCAGTGGATTAAAGCGCCTGTTTAGGTAGACACGGGCCAGGGTTTGATTCCTAGCACACTGTGCTGGCCCCCCTCCCAGGGCACACTGAGCCGGTGAGTGAGACTCAGTGCACAACTGTAATCCCAGCTCTTGGGAAGCTGAACACAGGTGGATCACTAGAGTCAGATCTTCATAGTAAGACGCTGTAGATCCTTACTAAAACACAAATAAAACAAAATAAAAGAGCTGAGAATGTAGCTCAGTAGCAAAGCACTTGCTCAGTTTATAGGAGATCCTGGTTTCAAATTCCAGTCTCCCCTCCCCAGAGGGAAAATGAAACAAAAAGAGGAGAGGGGCAAGCAAGGAAGCAGAGGGAGGCTGTTCACAGACACCCCCGGTGCCTCCTGCACAGGGCCCAGCTGGGTGCCAGCCCATGGGGCAGCCAAGTGCAGGACACATGGTGGAACTGCTGGGACCCGGCATCTGAGCTGCCCTGTCCTTCCCTGAGGCAGATCTTGACAGCCAGCGGTGACGGCACCTGCGCTCTGTGGGACGTGGAGAGCGGGCAGCTGCTGCAGAGCTTCCACGGGCATGGGGCCGATGTGCTGTGCCTGGACCTGGCGCCCTCAGAGACCGGGAACACCTTCGTGTCCGGGGTAAGGCCGGGTCCATCTGTGGGAGGCCCCAGGTGTCCTCTGCTCCCCGCACTCCCCTCAGGCTCCAGGTCCCCTTTTCACTCCGCCCGTGACACTCAGCAGTCTGCAGAGGGAGCTACAGTGTCCCAAGGCTTTGGCAGCTTCTCAGGGTGTGATCTGGATACACAGTGATGCTAAAACATTTAGAAATTAGCACAGCAAGAGACACCTTGCCCGAGGCCCCCAGCAATCCTAAAGACCCATAGCACATCTAAGGACACAGAGGAACAAGGACTCCAGAGCTCATGCAGGAGATGACAAGGACCACAGGAGGAGTGTGTTCATAGCAAGGGGGAGGGTTCACAGCTGTGTATCCTTTAACAAATTTTTTAATGTGAACATTCACCATATTTCTGTCACCCCTTGCACCTGACATCCAAAGAGAGAGCAGGAGGTGTGGTGCAGGGGGCCGGTGCCAAGGCAAAGGTGGCACTGAGGGGCCAGCCAGGCAGCTCAGCAGATTAAAGCACCTGCTTAGGCAGACACAGGGGCCAGAGTTCAATCCCCAGGCCTGCTGTGCCAACCCCACCCCCAGGGTGTACTGAGATGGTGATTGAGACGGGTTGGTGGCACGCGCCTGTAATCCCAGCACTTAGAAGGCTGAAAACAGGAGAATCACTATGAGTCTGATCTATGTAGTGAGACCCTGTAGACCCTGTGCTAAATACAAAAAAAAGGTGGCACTAAGGTGTACACAGGGCACAGGTAGGGACCAATGTCCTGTCCCACCCCTGCTGGCCACTTGCTGCCACCACCCCAGGGCCCAGGATAGAGTGGGCACAGGTTCAGCCTGGACCAGCAAGAAATCAGAGTGCCTTTGCCCCAGCTTCTGTTGCCCAGCTCTGAGTTTCCTGTCTTTAATTTGACCCTGTGCCAGCAAGGCTCAGCAACCATGAGATGCGGGTGAGAGTCAGTGACAGCCAAGAGTAGGGACATGGAATCAAGCTGGCCCATCAGGAGACAGTGGGGACCCCCACTTCAGCTGCCCACTTTCCAATCCTGAGCAGCAGGCCAGAGCCAGATGGCCCCTCTGTGGCAGAGGTACCAACTCAGCATGCACTGAGACTCGAAAGCCCTGCATCTCCTCGTCACTATGCTCAGTGAAAGTGCCAAGTGCTATGTCCCTCGTGGTCATCCCATGACACTGTCAGCCACCTTGGGCCTCACTTCCTCCATCTACTGCTGAAAGTTTGCACTTCACTGGTGATCAAGCTGCAGAAATTCATCAAAATGCTCTCAGAGTCCGCCAGAACACTGAGACCCCTTCCTTTGTCAGAGACATTGGATCTCAGTGGCAACTTGGTGCTCATAGCCAGACCTGAAAGGGGAGGGTTAAAGAGGGGGCACCAAAAGTTCAGGCCCAGAAATGTGTGACAGAAGAGAAACTGCTTCCCCGAGGGGCTTCCCAGGGTCCAAGGGTCAGGAGAGCACTGTTCTGAGGAAGTGTGTTGGATGCAGGCCCCATGTAGAGCCCCCCCCCCACAACAGCCATAACTGGGGTGATCTCACGTTTCAGGGCTGTGACAAGAAAGCCATGGTGTGGGACATGCGCTCTGGCCAGTGCGTGCAGGCTTTCGAGACTCACGAGTCAGACATCAACAGCGTCCGGTCAGTGAGTGGGGTGGGCACAGTGCTCCTCTGTCCTGTGGAGGTGCTGGGTGGCGCACAGGCCGAGTGGGGCACCCATCGTTAGACTCAGTTTCCCTGTTGAGGGAGGGCTCCTCAGCGGCAAGGGCTAGCGGCGATTGAGCCCTCAGGGCGTTTTAGCTATGTTGCTTTAGGGACCACTAATACCATCCCAAAGTCAAGTCAGTCTTTCTCTTTCATTCAACAAAGGCCTGTGCAGAGTGTCTGTGCCAGGCATTGTTCTCATGACTGGGGACACAGAGGTGGCCAAGAGAGACCAGGGCTCCACCTCCTACAGGAGACAAATGACATAAAATACAGGGAGCAAATGCAGTTTCACGTATGTCACTACCAGGTGGCATTGTGATAGAAGGACCTCAGCAGGAAAGACCCAGTTCTGCTCTCCCGGGCATGAAGCCTGGAGGGGCACAGAGAGTGGAGGTCAAGGCTGTGCACATGGATCCCAGGGCTATGCTGGGACTACTTTTGGGGACTTGGGGTGCACAGCAATGTGGGCAGCTGAGCAGGGCTCTGCAGGACGGCTCTTCTGCTCGTGGCCATCCCACCTCATCCTTGGCCTCAGGTCCAGGCCTAAAGCAAGGCAGGAACACGTCGGCCACCCATGGTCACTACTGCCTGTGACCCAGAGGAAGGTTAGAGGGCCCTCCAAGGTACCTGGGAGATGGGCAGGAGCCTCCTGACATCCTCTTCGCCTCCTGCAGGTACTACCCCAGCGGGGATGCCTTCGCCTCAGGCTCCGATGATGCCACAGTGAGTGCCTGAGCTCCCACCAGGAATTTGTCCTGGGCAAAAGCCAAGTGCCGCCTTCATTTTATTTTTTAGAAAGTAACTTTTTTCTAGTTTTAGTGGTAGAGTCTGTTCAGGGAAGAAAATTTGTCTGTCTCCTCATGCCCAGTGTCGCCTCTATGACCTCCGGGCAGACAGGGAGGTGGCCATCTACTCCAAGGAGAGCATTATCTTCGGAGCGTCCAGCGTGGACTTCTCCCTCAGCGGTAAGGCCTCCCTCAGCAGAGCTGCCTGCATGGCCCTGCAAGGCCAGGGTGTGGCAGCCTCCTAGCCGGCCACATCTGCCCAGAGCACCACGCTTTGCCTTCAGGGCCTAGGAATACTCTGTCCTTTCTCAGCACTTCATGTGTGCACAAACACCAAGGACACACATGTGCATGCAGGCCCTTAAAGTCTGGCTGTGCCACATGACACTAGTGATTCATTCCTGGGCCTAGCAATGCCTGAGCACCCTCTGAGTCCCAGGAGTGAGCACAGGGTCCATAGACTGCTTGAGTGAGTAAGTGAGCAGCAGGTCATGAGAGGAAGCAGCTGGGAGAGGAGCAGCCCCATATCCAGTGTCCCCCGCTTCAAGGTCGTCTGCTGTTTGCCGGCTACAACGACTACACCATCAATGTGTGGGACGTGCTCAAGGGTGCGCGTGTCTCCATCCTGTTTGGACACGAAAACCGAGTCAGCACCCTACGCGTGTCTCCTGATGGCACAGCCTTCTGCTCAGGGTCCTGGGACCACACCCTGCGGGTAAGGAGCCATGCCTCTGTTTCCTTGCAGGTGAAAGCAAAGGGGAAGAGAGGGCCCTATCCACTGAGTTGAGGACCTAAATGTCCTGGCCCAGGACACCAAGGCTGGTGGCAGTCCCATCCTGTTTCCTGGCATGCTTTCTGGCCCTGTGGTGTCTGTGCTGTAGGCCCCTCGGGGACTGCAGGCTGCCCTGGGATGTTCTGCAAACTGGCGTGGCCCCTTGTGTTCCATGATGCACCGAGGTAGACTTTGTTTTTTTTTTTTTTTTTTGTCTTTTTGAGACAGGGCCTCACTATGCAGTTCAGGCTGGTCTTAAGCTCACTTTGTAGCTCAGGCTGGTCTCAAACTCATAACAATCCTCCTGCCTCAGCAGGATTACAGGCCTGCACCACCACGCCCGGCTTCAAGGTGGGCACTGCCCAGCCCAGGACACAGAAGGGCTGATGGACCCCTCCCACCAGGGGGTGGGGCTGGGCCTCTCTGTGACAGGAGCATCTCCAGATCCTGGGGTGGGGTTGGGGGCAGAGGGCATTGGCACTGAAGGGTGACTTGATATGCAGTTCTACGATAAAGAGGTGCATGGACTGTGAGTTCCTGTGGCAGAGTCCCGATTTGTGCATATTGTGTCTCTTTACCGAAGCAGGCCAGGCCCTACTTGTGCACATGCGCCTTCTCAGCGAGGCAGACACAGAAGAGCCGGAGAGCTGTGGTTTGCTCTCTGAGCTCCGCCTTGCAGGCCAAGACCAAGCACTGAGCAGTTCCTGCTCCTGTCTTCCAGGTCTGGGCTTAGCGTTCCCTCGAGATGCAGCAGACGGGGCAGCAAGTGACGGCTTCGCCAGGACCCCGTTGGGATGAGCTCAGGTTCCCCACATTCTGCCTGAGGATGCCTCTCCAGGGTCACTGTCAGAGCCACCGCCTGGTCACACAGCAGAGCACAGCGCCAACACCTTTAACTTCAGTATTGCTCACTTTGGACACTTGAAGTTTGTCCGTTTCTAAGGTTCTTCTGACTTTATTAGTTCAGTCACTGTTTCCCATGAATCTGGCACTTAGGATGTCCTGCGCAGGGTCTGGCTCATAGGGTCCCTGGGGGATCCCTGGCAGAAGCAGATTCCAATTCCAAACGTAAGCAGATAGCATTACTTTTCAAAACGTGTTCTGACAGCAAAGTCTGCCATTTCAGCTAGCTGCTTCTCTGTCTTTGCCTGATAAACACTGTTGTGTGTGCACAGTGTTAAAGGTGAGGGAGAAGCAGGCATGGCATGCACAGGGCCTTTGTCCTGTCACGGGACAGCCACTTCCTTCAGGGCCACAGTGCAGCCATTTGTAACACATGCTGCGAGAGCAAAACCATTACCACAGCCAGTTAGAATGTGCCTGGTAGCCCATGTCCCAGTGCTCGAGAGGCTGAGGCAGACAGATTGTGGGAAGTTTTTGAGATATAGTCCATTATGTAGCCTGGGCTACATAATGGACTACAGAAGATTAGCATGGCCCCTGCGCAAGGATGACACTACAAGTCTGATCTACTCAGTGAGACTCTGTAGACCCTGTCCTAAATACAAAAAAAAAAAAAAAAAACCAACACAGTAATAATAATTAAAATGAATGCTGATGAGTAGTAGTAGTACAAATGAGTCAGAGCAGCTCCCATCTGTGTCAGCTGTACTTGTATGATTGAGCTTCCCACTGTGATCATGTCTGCAGGGCAATTCACGCAGCAGGGTGTGATGGTGCATCCCTATAATCCCAGCATTCAGGAGGCTGAGGCAGGAGGATCGTTGTGAGCTCAAGGCCAGCCTGAGCTGCATAAATTCTCAAAAAGTAAAAAAAAAAAGGAATATCCTCCTCCTCCCACCTCAAAAGAAAATACTGGAACATTCCAGTATTCCGTCTTTATTTAGGGTTAATGATTCCTTCTAGGCAGTATCAGGAGCTTTTTTTTTTTTTTTTGTCTTTTTGAGACAGGGTCTCACTATGCAGTTCAGGCTGGCCTTAAGCTCACTTTGTAGCTCAGGCTGGTCTCGAACTCACAACAATCCTCCTGCCTCAGCCTCCCCAGTGCTGGGATTACAGGCATGCGCCACCACACCCGGCTCAGGAGCTATTTATTATAGGACCCTCCATTTCCTCTTTCCCTTTTGGGGAGCCTAGAGGGTTATGTGGGTTTCCCAAGGCTGAGGAGTTGGGTGCCAGGCTGTGGTCCTGAAGGTCCCCACATCTGCCCTGGCTTAGGGCACAGGGAAATTCCCTAGCACTATGAGTCATGCCCATGCCTGTTGTCCTCCCTGATCCCAGGTTCCCCCTCTCCAGGGTGTGGTCCAGGCTTATTGATGGAACACCCAGTCTAGATTATGCCCTGTGAGGGCTGCAAGAAGAGGTCCAGAATAAATTGTATTTTGCGTACTCAAAATAATGCTGTATGGTTTTTGTGGTTTTCCTTCCTTCTAGAGGACTTGGGGCCAAACCTGTTATGAGGGAGCAGACGCCTGGATACAGGGTCTCAGCCAGCCCCTCACCTGCCAGAGCAGCCAGGCTGGTGGAAGGGTGTTGGGAAGATGGGGTGCCTCTGAGAGGGTGGATGGAGCAGGAGTCAGGGACTGCAGTTGTTACACACCTGCCATCCCACTACCCTCAAGGCTGAGGCAGGAGGATTCCAAGTTGAACCTCCACTTGGACAACTTGGTGATTTAGTAGGGCCTTGCCTCAACAAAGCAGCAGCACAAGGCATAAGGACTTTAGCACGCCAGCTCTGGGAGTATAGCAATCCTTTGGTCTCACTACTACGATCAGCTCTACCTGGGGAGAAATGGATGAGAAAAGGATAGACAAGAAGATAACAGCTGGGCTAGGTGGTAGCTGGTCTGCCTGGTATGCGGAGGAACCCAGCAGCACAACAAAACACATAATTGGGCGGGCCAGGTAGTTCAGCAGACTACAGCAGCCAGGTGGTGTCCCCGGTGTATTGTGCTGGGTGTGCTGAGACTGATTGAGACTGGGCCTGGTGGTGTGCACCTTTAATCCCAGTGCTTGGGAGGCTGAAAACAGGAGAATCACTGTTTTCTGAGAGTCAAATCTAGATCTATGTGGTAAGACCCTGTAGACCGGGTCCTAAATACAAAAAAAAAAAAAAAAAAAAAAAAAACACCTCCCACCCCACAATTATTTGTACTTTTATAAAGTTAGTTAACAAGTGACACAAGGTTGCCTAGCAACTAATAGCTGACCTTTACCAGATTATCTCAGGATTGAGGCAGCTTGTTTGCTTTAGGCACTGAGGCCTAGTTCTACCCACACACATTTGATCAATTTCCTAGCTTCTGTAGCTCCCAACATAGCCCCCCTTTTTGTTTTGCTTTGTCAGTGATAGGTGTTCTGTTGTAGGTAAGAGAAGCTGTATTTGGAGAAGTCTTTAATGGACCTTTTTATACTTGGTGCCAGTCCAAAGATCATAGGTACTTGAATTCAGCAATATAACTAGATATAGTCCAATAGTCCATAATAGTAGTAAGTTACTAGCACAGCTGGTAATTGTCAGAAGTTGATGACGGAGCCCTTTTACTGCTTAGCATATTAATATGGCATTATTTTTACACCTTGTGGTTACACTGCCAGATGCCCTCTCTCCATTGAGAAGGCAGACAACTTATCCCAGAAACTACTTAGCAAATCCCACTGCATAATTACACACATACATTTTCTATTATCCTGTTCCCTAGGGAAGCCTGACTACTACATGGAGCCTGTGGGCCACTGAGAACCATTTCAAAGGAGGATAAGGGCTCCAGGAGAGCCCAGCCCAGGGTTAGAGACACAGGGGGCAGGGTTGGGGCAGGGTTTCCCCAGGCCTGGGAGCACTGACTGGGCCAGGGATTTGTAGCTCTTAATTTCCAGGCTTTCCTACTGAGAAACATCGCCCACCCCAACCCACAGCAGGTTTAGGCCCAGGTTCCAAGGCTCCCAGATCCATACTAGCAGCTGAGGGGTGAGGTGTTGGTGAAGAGGTGCAAGGGAGACCCAGAAACTGCTAAAGCCCTGGGTGAGAGTCTGCACACTCCAGCACAGGAGGCCTCACTGCCTGACAGGACCAGGCAGGACCCAGGCAACCTTTGGGATTGGTCCAACTTTACGGGAACTCTGTCCTTGGGTGGGCTGACCCAGACCAATTCTACAGCAATAACTGACAATGTTTTATATTTTGCATCAGTATTTTTTTATAAGTGTGGGTCCTCCAATAAGGAGACAGGGTCAGGAATGTAATCTACCCCACCTGGGTAAACGTGAACCCCTGAATGTAGATAACACCTTGACGAGCTGGGCCTCCTGTAAGCTCATTTACGTGAAACATCATCACATAGATGAGTGTCACTTGCAGCTTGGGGTAGAGTGGTTGTCAACGGGTCTTGAGTCACTGGTATAGGGTAATGGGATTAGAGGTGACCACCGCAAAAACCACTGGACTGCCTACCATAAAGGGGTGACTCTTACACTGAATTATAGCTCTATACATCTGATATTCAAAATACTCTGGGACTATGCTTGCCAGTCACTAGCAATTTTCAATATATATATATATATAAAACCAGTCAGGCATGGTGTCACATGCTGAAATTTAGGCTGAGACTAGAGGCTTTCTGAATTTATGGCCAACCCCGGCTAAGGGCAGCCCCAACTACATAGCGAGGCAACTGCCCGTTCCAACCCAGCAGCAGACTGCCTCCACCTGTTCGCACCCCCGGCTGGCTGGAGCTGAGCTATCACGCCGCCGAGATGCACCGGTGCGGGGTGCCCAGGGATCGGAGTGGGCGGGCGGGCCGGGCTCTGGGGTCTAAAAAAGCGCGCGGGGCGCTGGGCGCGGCGCCAAGATGGGGGACGAGCTGTGGATTCAAACGCAGCTGCTGTTCGCCGACTACCTGGAGTTCTGCGCGCGGGAGCCCGGCACCCCAGGCCACCAGCCGAGCACCCAGGAGGCATTCTTGCTGCGCACCGCGGCCGAGGAGCTGCGGCACCGGTACCCGGGCTACTTCAGGCGCTACCACGACTACACCGGAGACCGCGTCGAGCTGCTGGACATGCTGATGGACACGCTCCTGCCCAGCGGCTTCAACCCCACGTGGCTGCGCTTGGTGACGAGCGCGGCGCTGGCCGGCGCGCTGCTGGAGCAGTCCAGAGGCAGCCCGCGGGCGGACCTGGCCCTGGAGGGCGAGCGCCTGGCCGGTCGGCTAACCGCACGGTTCGCGGGACGGCACCGCGCCTGGATGGAGGCGCAGGGCGGCTGGGTGAGCACCGCGCCGCGGGGCGGGGTAGCAGGGAGCCGGGATCCCCCGGCTGGAGCTTCGCTCTGATGGGCGGAAACCGACTTGCTGGACCTTGCCTGTCCAGAGAGGGGCGCAAGTTTGGTCCAGATCCCGGACTCGCCTCAGCTTTCTCCACTTTATGTCTGCAGCTTTCCTCACTAGAAGCAGAACTGAAGTTGGGAAAGTTCAGCCGTGGCCTGGCCAGGGCCAGGAGCGTTTTTCTTTCTCTGCCCATTAACTGCGCCTTTGCAGAGGCCAAGGCCTGTTGGACAGGGAGCTGGGAAGTGTGTGGTCACCCGAGCCACTGACCCCTTAACTGCTGTGCTCCACCGGGCACCTGGACACCCTCAGCTGTGGTCTGGGCGACCGGTCTGCGGCTCAGCTGTGGTCTGGGCGACCGGTCTGCGGCTCCCGCGCCAGAAAGGCAGCCCCTGAAACGCTGGGCTTCCTCCCCCGCCTTACTGGAGCTGCAACAAGACTGAAGTGACCCGTGAGATGGGGGCTGTAACTGTTACAAAGCTGGGGAGCTCTTGTTTTAAAAATACAAACGGTAGCCGTCTGTGGTGGTGATTTGGTTCCTGGTGGGGGTGGGGAGGGCCCCTGACTCTCTGCTCCTTATCCTGTCCATAAGCTTCCTCAGCCTGGCCCCATGGGGTCTTCACAGGGCCGCCTGACACCTGGAGCGGAGCTAAGAGGGAGAGAAGCACTGGTTTTTTCACTTTGTGGCACCAACCACAGAAGGGCGGGCTCTCAGACAGATGCCCAAAATACTGGGTAGCCAGGGTCCGCCTGCCTCCACCAGCAGTCTGACACTTCCTGAATGATGCCCGTCCTTGGTCCAGAAGCTAGCACCATGACAACATAGTCCACCTTCGAGGGTGTTGCATAGTGCTGCTGCCCTGCATGACGGGGTAGACGGTCGCTTTCCCCCAAAGTACTGGGCTCTGACGGTCCTAAGGACAGATTGTGAATGGGTCAGATTTGCCTGTTTATTTTTTTCTTAGCCCAGGTGTGCAGTGCTCGGGACTGCATTGATCACGGTGCTGAGGATGGAATGTCCTCAGGGGGCATCCTTTGGGGAACCAAAAGCTGGGATGAGGCATTTAACAGCCCACCCAAGACACGGAGTGTTTGGAGGCTCGGTGACACCTTTTGCATTGCAGAAAAAGACCTTTCAGTCAGCAGGAGGCACTGCAAAGGGGTGCTAGGCAGAAAGTCCAAGGTGCGGAGCAGGCTGGGGAGCCAAAAAGAGGCCTGGGCCACCCCGATACGGCTGCTTCCTAGCCGGTGGAGGCAGCACGGGGCTCAGGGCCCAGGTCCAGGCCCACTGGGTCTCTAAACAGAATTTTCTGAAGGGTTTCCCAGGACAAAAGGGAAAACAAACTTTGAGTAACTTTGTGTCCTGAAGGTGTAGTGTTTTTTAAAGTACCATTTTATAATTCTTAACTTTCAAAACAAAAAATATTAAAAGGAAAGCCCTAACTTTCCTGACTTTTGTGGCTCCTTCTCTCCTCCCTCAGTGCAGGCACAGAAAGCATCAGAGCGCTTTTTCTCTACCCATTGCTACACGATGTCTTTGTCCCCTTGCTTATGATCGCCTTTTTACTTTTATATTTGTTTATACCAGAGGGCAAACTTGGACCTTGTGCTTGCTAGGCAGGTCCTTGTGCCACTGAGCTCTGTCTCCGGCCCTCACCTTCCTGATTAAATCTAAGAATTAGTTTGCTCTTCAGTCTAGGGCCTGCTGTGTGTGTACATGGGCGGTGAGAGGCAGCTCTGGTTCTGTGCTGGAGGCAGAGCCAGGCCTTCTGGGGTCGGAAGCTGCTAACCTTCTCTCCTGCCTCTCACAGGACGGCTTCTGCGTCTCCTTCAGAGGCCCCCTGCCACTCTCCTACTGGAAAGCACGCCTGTTCCAGACTTTTCTGTCCTGCGTTCTAGCAACAGTCCTCATCTACCTCTGGACGCGAGTCTAGCGCTTCCTATAGTTTTAACCCACTGTACCTTGCGCAGTTGACCAGCCAAGTGACTTTTGCCTTCTGAACCAAGAACTGAGGAAAACCTTCTGAGATTGAAGCCTGCTGGCCCTAGGTGTCCTGCGGTAGGGATGTGGGCAGTGAGGCCCAGGACCAGTGGCCCTTCTGGGAGTCAGGAAAGGAAAAGTCTTAGGTTTGGTGTTCTGAAGACCTGCAGAAAATATAGTCCTGTCACCAGGGACACAGTGCCACCTCCGCACCTGCAGAAACCAGGGACACAGTGCCACCTCCGCACCTGCAGAATCCAGGGACACAGTGCCACCTCCGCACCTGCAGAATCCAGGGACACAGTGCCACCTCCGCACCTGCGGCAGAGGTGCACTGACATCTCCACAGCAAAAGCAACCCCAGGTGGCCCAGGTCCCAGAGTGCCCAGGAATGGAAGAGGACTTCTCCGACATTTGCTTCTTTGAAACCTAAATCCTTTGATATTTAATTCATGGAACTTGTAGATTTATAGAGTTAATCAACTAGTTTTTCCTTTGGCTTTAAAACATTTTTAAAGTAACTTTATAAAGTTTTAATAAATGTTTTTTTTAAGTGTGTTTTCCTCTAATTCCAGAGTGTGTGTTTGTTTTTAATGTAGTTAGTACAGGGTCTTGCTACACAGATTGGACTGGTAGTGATTCTTATTTTTCAGCCTCCTAAACACTGGAATAACAGGCATATGCCACCATGCCCCAACTCAGTTAATGTTCTCAGTAGGCTCAGAGGGCAGGGCAGGCACAGCAGGCTGGGGATCAAACCCCTGGCCCCTGCTTTAATCAGCTGAGCTATCTGGCCAGCCCTCTACAATATTTTAATAAAATAACAACTGGTTCTTTTGTCATGGTCTCTTTAAACACATGCAATGATATTATAAGCATTTAGACACCAAGCCCCTAGGTAGTAAAATACCCAATATCTAAAGTTAGTAGCAGAGGGGCAGGGGAGATGACTCAGTAGAATAAGCGCTTCACTGGTGAGTGCAAGGGCCTGAGTTCAATCCCTGGTTCTGCCAAAAAAAAAAAAAAAAAAAAAATTAGCAGAGCAGTTGCAGTCTATTCTTGGCTGGCTCCAAGGCCGAGTGGCATAGCCCTGGGGCATCTTAGGGAGAAATGGCTCATGGCAAAGCAGAGTAGGGAGAAGGCAGTACAGCAGCAGCCAGGTACCCTTAATCCTGCATCACACCCTAGATCCAGCCAGCTTTGAAAAGCCCAGCCACTGAGTACCTGTATCTTTGGGAGGCCTTTAGACATAAGCCCTGACAATACTGTAGCTCCTCCTCGTAGGCCACTGCACGTCTACAATTGAGCACTTCAGAAGGCTGAGACAGGAGAATCTTAACTGTAAGTTCAGCCTGGGCAGCTTAGCAACTTAATGTGTTTGCCTGTCTCAAAACTAAAAATAAAGTGGCTGAAGATGTAGTAGGTGCCGAGGCCCTGGGTTCAATCCCTAGTGCAAAGGAAAAGTCCTTCCCTCGCTCCTGTCACTGCAGCTGCAGGGTTCCTGGGACAGTGGGAGGCTCGGCAGTGCTGCACTAGCCTTGGCATAACCTGGCTAGAAAAGCAGTCAGCTGTCCCCAGAGCCCCCAAGCCCTAGTGCCACCAGGTGGAGGAACGCCTCAAACCTCACTTCCAATTGTTTGGTGAATTCATTTCTAAAATTTTGTTATGCAAACATTTGCCTGGGTTGAAGCCAGATCCAAAGTCTGTCCCAGCCCAGAATCTGAGCTGCTCTACCCATTGGGAAAATTTTTCATTTATTTTGCAGTTTGTCCTTGTGGTATAGCATTTCTTTATAGTTTAGTTCTTCTTCTTTGGGGGATCAAACTCAGGACCTTACGTCTGCCAGGCAGGTACCTATGCCATTGAGCTATCTCTCTGGCCCTAGTTCTTTTTTACTTGTTTTGTTTTTTCCTGTTCTTTGGAAAACAAGGACAATCATATGCTTCTCTATCTTCTTTCATTCACATTCACCTTTTTTTTAAAAAAAATTTTTTTAGTAGGGGTCCATAGGGTCTCACTGTATAGATCAGACTCATAGTGATCCGCTGTGTTCAGCCTCCCAGAGATCTAGGATTACAGGCATGCACCACCATGCCCAGTCTCAATGGCTGTCTCAGCATGCCCCCCGGTGTGGGGTCAGCACAGCAAGCCAGGGACCAAACCCCAGGCCCCTGCATCTACGTAAGCAGGCACTTTAATCCACTGAACTATTCGGCTGGCCCCACATTCAGCATTCTAACAGCTTTATTGATCTCTAGTTCCCACACTGTATAAGCCATGTAAAGCATGTGACTCAATGGGTTTTAGTATATGCAGAGTGACATACCATTGTTGTGGTCAACTTCAGAACATTTTTATTCCAAGAAGAGACCACATGCCCACTCTAGGGGCTGCATCTCCCAACACTGCCATCGTAGGCCCGACCCCGCCAGTCTACTGCAGTTTGCTTGTGGTTGTCAATTACAAACTTTTCTTTCCTTTTTCTGTTTTCCTTTTCTTCCCTACCCCTCCCTCCCTTCCTTTTCTTACATTTTTCTGTACCAGGATTGAGCACATGGTCTTCACATCCAGCTATGTCACCTGTCCTTTTTTAAATTTTTTTTTTGTTTGGAAAAAAAGATAAGTCACTTAGTTGTGCAGACTGAGTTCAAATGCATATTCCTCCTGCTTCAGCCTCCCAGGTGTGCACCACCATGCCTCGGTGTATTTCCTGTAATAAATGGAATCATGAACTATGTAGTGGCCCATTAGCCCTTTCACTCAGCACTTTTAGGGTTCATCAGGACTTTTTCTTATCAAATAATATCCTTGTTTATAGGTATACTTCAATTATCCATTTCATCTTGCCTTTCAATAATATATTTAGATCACTATGACATTACACCAATGATATCATCATAAGTACTCACCCTAGTGTACATTTGGGAGGAGTTTTTTTTTGTTTATTTTCTTTTTTATCTTGCAAAGTTGCCCAGCTTGACCTTGAACTTGAAGTCATCCTGCATCAGCCTCCAGAGTAGCCCGAGGACAGCCTGAGCTATATTGCTAGATCTCATCTCAAAAACAATCCTCTTCTCTCCCTGTTCTGAGAGGTGCAGTGCATGACATCATTAGTCACTGCTGTGCTGTGCCAGGACCTGCACCTGGTCCCCAAGCAACACACACACACACACACACCCTTTCACCCCACCCTTCCTGCCCCCTGCGTCTTCTGGTCTGTGCCCAGCCATGATGACCCTGAAACCTTCACAGCATTGTGCCCCACAGAGCAAGCCTGGCTCCATCCTGGCACCACCCGTGCCAGGACCACCAGGGCCCATGTGGGTCCACACACAGTGTCCCATCCGTTGCAGCCTGAGTGCCACTTCTCCTGCTCAGAGCCCAGCTCTCCGTAGGTCCCACAAGCCAACCAGACCAGAGAAGCAGGCCTGAGTTGTGCAGACTGAGTTCAAATGCATATTCCTCCTGCCTCAGCCTCCCAGGTGTGCACCACCATGCCTGGGTATATTTCCTGTAATAAATGGAATCATGAACTATGTAGTGGCCCTTTGGCCCTTTCCCTGAAAGTGCTGAAAATCAATGCCTCAGGACATCAGGGATGTCCCAGGGACAAGACCCACAGACACCAGCAACCCTACCCTGCTGTTTCCACACAGTGTGGAACCAGGTAACCGCTGAGCCAGGGGCAAGACTGGCCTGCAGGCCGCGGGAGGGGGCACTGAGCCCGATAATCTTCTGGTCGCCCCATCCGGAGGGGACTGGGCCATACAGCCAAGGGAGGAATCCCATGTGTCAAAAAGGCTGTCCTGGGGACTCCTCTGCTGTGGTCCAGCACAGGACCTGGGGAAGCTCCCACCTCTGACCTTCTGCACAAGAAGTGGGAGAAAGGGAGTTTTATGGAAAAAAAAATTTTGATTTATTGTATTTATTTTGGAGGATAACCAAAAATGAACTCAGGACCCTGCCCTGGCACTTGCCAGGCAGGTGCTGTGCCACTGAGCTGTATCCCTGGTCCTGTATTTTTTAAATATGCCATCGTGTCAGCAGCTACGCCCCATCCTCTGCCAACACAGAACCTTCATGAACTGGGAAAGAAGGATCTGATCACTGGTGTGTCCGGGCCCCACCAGCTGCAGGGCACCCCACCACCCCACCCACCAGCAGGAGCCGCGTTCTCCCCTCGCGCCGCCGGGGGGCGCCCTGCAACCGGGCCTCACACCCCAAAATAGGCTCTGCAGTCGTGCTGACCTGCATGTGCTCACTAGGCCGTCTGGTGGGCAGCTCAAAATAAACAAAAAACTGCCTTTCTCATGTTTGCAGCAAGTGGGCTGTTTGGCAACAAGACTGAGAGGTATCTCGGATGAGGAGGAGCCAGGAGAGGATGCCGACTGGGAGGGGACCCCACGCCTACTGCTTGCTTGGTCGGAGAGAACCTGAGTGTGGCTTCCAAAAGCACTTAACCAACAGCGCTGGTGGGACTCAGCGAGGCCACGGTGGTCCCGCAGCCCCACACGCAAGCAAGTAAGGAGCAGGAAGGACTCCGGGGACAGCAGGGTTGTGATGGCCACAGGTGGGACATCCGGGGCCTTGGCAACCCAGGGACCTAGAACTGCCCTCCTGGCTCAGGTCCTGTGGGCACCCAGGACAGCTGGTGGCGGTCTCACTGCATTTGTGGGAGCCCTGGCCAGCTCACCTGTGCCACACGGAAAGTAAAGGACAGTCCACCTGTGTCCCTGAAAGGGTCTGGGGGCTTCTCGGAGGAGGGGTGTGGGCTGGGAGGAGGGACAGGGGACATGAGGGCAGGGGTCCTGGTGGAGAATAACACAGGCCAACGGGATCGCGGCCTCTGTCGGGGAAGCGGCTTTGTGGCACTAGATGGGCCAGAGCCACGGGCACTGTGGCCACGCTGGCCTCACAGCAGAGCCAGCAGCTTCATGGCCCCATAAGTCACCAGTGACCTCTGCAGTCCACACCTGTGGGTGCTTCCCGTGGCATCTTGCTGGTACTGGTGCTACTGTTGCATTGGGGATTGAACCTGGGGCTCTTGCACTGAGCTGCACCCCAGTTCTTTTATTTCTCTATTAAGAGTTGAGGCCTCACCAAAGGACACAGGCAGAGCCCAAGCTCACCATGCTTCTGCCTCACCCACAATTTCAGGTGTGCTAGCCTCAGTCCCGAGCCACACTGTCTCGGCCGTCTCCCTTGGCGTCTCTTGCATGCCAGTGCCACTGACCTGGGCTCCATCCGGGCCCTTCTTGCTCTCTCCTCCTTCCCTGCCTATCTCCTGCTTCTTGGCTCAGTAGTGCAGCATGGGAGCAGGAAAGGCCACATGGCAGGGTCAGGCTGAGGTCCTGTCCCCAGTGATGTGCCGCAGCCAGACTGAGTATGGTCAGGACGAGTGACCCAGGCTCCTGGGGTGAACACTGCAGGATGGAACTGACAGGTGCCCAAGCCCTGTGGGGAACTCACAGGAGCCACGGCCAAGGCCAACGTCCAAAAACAACACAAACACAGGGCGGGGAGGAATGACAGGAAGACACCAAGATCAAAAGTCACCAGCAGCAACACCCATGACCCAGAGAGCCACCCCAGGGTCCCCAGTGTAACTACTAGACTAGCAGGGCTCCCAGAGCCCGTGTGGCTGTTGGTGTCCAGCCAGTGTACATCCAGCCTAGGAATCCAAGGCAGCAGTGACAGCAGGGAAGGCAGGGCCTGTGTCCCAGCTCTGTTCTTCTCTGACCCACAGCATGAAGGATCTCCCAGCCACCAGTGTAGCAGACAGGAGTGTGTGGCAGGGGCGAGGTGCTGTCAGGGTCCACAGCATCCATATCAGTTATCTGGGTGTTTGAAGTTGGTGGGAACCAGTGGGTTATTCAATAAGTGGAATTAGAATAACTGGCTCTTTTCTAGAATATAAATATCTCACTTTAACATCACAAAGAAAGAGAAGTCTGATCATTCATAATGAGGATTTGAAAACTTCCTATTAACCAGGTGTGGTAGTGTATAATCTCAGCACCTGGGAGGCTGAGGCAGGAGGGTGTTGTGAGTTTGAGATCAGCCTGGGCTAAAAAGTGAGCTCAAGGCCAGTCTGAATAACAGCAAGACCCTGTCTCAAAAAGATAAAAAAATAAGAAAGAAAGCTGCCCATAAACAAAACCAGCCCAAATGGCTTTAATGGTAAATTACTGCCATCAGTCCCTCAGAGAGGTAATATCAGACTTCCAAAGACAGAAGGAAGACTATTCCGCAACTCATTCCATGAAATGACAGCTCATAAATAGGGTAACATACTGGCAAATGAGACATCTGATAAGGGGCGTATGTCTAGAATTTTCTCACAACTCAATAAAAGCCCACTCAAAAAAAAGAATTGGCCAGGGAGATAGCTCAGTGGCATAAGTGCCTGCCTGGCAAGTGCAAGGTCCCAAGTTTGATCCCCAGTACCGCAAAAAAAAAATTAAAAAGCATAAGGTCCTGAGTTTGATCTCTGGTACAAAAAAAAAAATCAAATCAATCAGAGAGATGCTTCTTCAAAGACAGACAAATGGCCAACAAGCACAAAGGATCTCAATATCATTAGTCATTAGAGAATTAGAAGTCAGAGCCCCAATAAAGTACAAGTTCACATCCCCTGGGATGGCAGTAGTTAAGCAGACAGGTGATGACAAGTGCTGGCAGGGATGTGAGGAAACTGGGAGCCTGCACACCATGGATGCAGAAGAGATGGAGGTCCAGGGCCCTGCGGGGACCAACAACGAACGCCACTCCTCCATGTGTCCTGAGACTGAAAAGGAACTTCCAAGAATTGCATGCCTACTCACAGGGCAGTATCATTTGCCATAACCAAAAAGTGAAAACAATGAAATATACATCAAGCTGGGCACTGGGCATACACCAGGGCTCTGCCTGGGACAAAATACCTGACATATGCCACTTAGAGAGGCTCATATGGCTCACAGTTTTGGGGGGTTCAGTCCATGGTTAGCAGTCCCCAGGGCAGGAACATCATGGCGCAAGGGCCTGACAGAGGAAAGACACTTTGCGTATGGTGATGGGGAGGAACACCCCAGGGGGAGAGCACCAGTGAGAGACAGACAGAGCTGCCACGGCCTCCAGCAGGCCTTCCTTCCAGCAGTCCAGCTGAGGAGGAAACTGGCTTCACCAGTGCTGCCGCTGGATCTTCATAACTAAACAGAGACATCAAAACCAGAAACAGCCCAGCTGACACTTGAGATGCACTACAAGAGAAGGAAAGTTGCAGAATCAGATGCATAGGATTCTACTTTTGAGAAAAAGAAGCACTTGTAGGTGTAGAAAATTCTGTGTAAATGCACAATGAACTAGCAATGGTTATTGGTGGAGAGTATGGAGAAAGGGAACGAGGAAATTATTATCTTAGACACCTCTGAATTATTCTTACTTTTGTAGATATGGAAAAAGAAAGCAAGCCGGGCGTGGTGGTGCATGCCTGTAATCCCAGCACTCGGGAGGCTGAGGCAGGAGGATTGTTGTGAGTTCGAGACCAGTCTGAGCTACAAAGTGAGCTTAAGGCCAGCCTGAACTGCACAGTGAGACCCTGTCTCAAAAAGACAAAAAAAAAAAAAAAAAAAAAAAAAAAAAGCAAGAAATTCAAATGGAAAAAAAAGAAAAAAAAAAAAAAAAAAAAAAAAAAAAAAAAAAAAGAAAGCAAGTAGTTCGCATGGGGAGGAAAGGCCTAAGATATTAAGAAAGATTAATAGAAATCATACCGAGGGGAACAGACTATAGAAAATGCTCTCGTTTTCTTACTTGAATTTAAATTTTCAATAAATTTTAATTATTTGTTTATAAAAGACATGAGGAATAAGAGAAGGGCCTCTGTGCTGAACATCTGGACAGACAGGGAAAGGCCGAGTGACGCGGGGTGCGGGCTGCCTGTGAGGAAGGGCCAAGCCCCTGGGTGTTGGGGCAGAGCCCCGGGAAGGCATCCTCGGACCTCCTGTGAGACCCGAGCTTGGGCTTTGCTGCCCATTGTGCCTCGTAGACTTCAATCATCATTTTTACACTGACTGTTGGACACGGAACTCAGATGACGCTCACGAATCCAGCTGATGTAAAACACAGGATGGCAATTTCTCAGGATTGTGTCTTTTCTCCAGCTAACTCAGTGATACACGTAGGTTCCTGCCTTACACTGTTACATACAAGAAAGTTTCTTCTAACATTATCTGATTTAAAAAAAGAAACACACATTTTTTTAAATGGGGAAAAAAGTGCACACGTATGCGTGTATCTAGGCACATGTATACAGACAAAGGCACGCGTGAGTAGGAGCCTGGTGAGCAGATGTGGGAATTCCAAGGAGCAGACGCCAGGGGGCGCCAACCTAGAAACCACACCGCATAGGTGCTGATCACAACTACGCATTTGTGTTAAATCAAACGTAGATTCAACAAATATGTGAGGCTACAGCCTGCAGGCCTGTTCCACGGGATGAAGTCCGGGCGTGAAAGACGCTGACAAACGTCCCTAGTCTCATGGCACTGGCTCCCTGGAAGGCTACAGCTGCAGACATGACACAGTGAATGACCCATTGATCACATAGAAAGAAGGTAAGTAAATACAAATTAAATGACTGCAGAGGAATTAGAATTGATAAAGCCATAAATGTACAAAAAATAAAAACAGTGGAAAATTAAGGTTGTTCAGTTTAAATCAACCCCCAAAAAGTGAATGTTACACATACCAAACAGTTGCATTTGTTTGTATTCATGCAAGAAATCTAAAACAACATAAAACAAAACGAACATCTAAGAATGAGGTGACCTGAATTCTAGTACTGATTTTACCACTACTCATACTTGGATAAGTTACTTAATTTATCCTTTTTTTCTGTGCTTGTCAGGGCCAGGGATGTGCCAGGTACTCCAGGCTTTGTCACTATTGTGTCACATGTGGGGGCCCTTCTGGTCCACTTGCCTTTATCAAATTCTTGTGAAACTCAAAATGTGGACGTGCACCCTGAAATCACCAAACACCAGGCTCACATCAAAGCTGTGCCTGATAGGCCACTGACTGTCCCAGAGAGCCCAGCAGAGATAAGCTCAGCATTTCACAGCCTTCAGGGTCCTGGGGTGCCCCAGATGGAGAAGCGGTGCCCATGGAACCCACATGAGAGCTGGCTATAGAACGACAGGAAAAAGGCAGGAGCACTGTGAGTCCAGGCCTGCCTGGGCCACACAAAGAAGAAATGAAGAAGAGTTGAGGATGTGGGTCAATGTGAAGGCCCTGGGTCAGTTTCCAGCAGGAGAGAGACAGAGCCAGAGACAGGTGGAGGTACAGGGAGAGAAAGACAGATAAACAGACAGATAGGCTGGCTCCTCCAGGATGCCCCAGCTGGCCTCAGCCAGCACACGAAGGTGGACCAAGATCACTTCCTCTCAGAGGAATTTGGACTGGGAGTGGGGTGGAGTGCTAGACCAAAAGATCAACAGACAGACAAGACTGTGGGCCCATCCCCAGCCTGGGCCCCACTCTTGCTAACACCCAGTTCTTAGCCCCTGGGAACCTGGGACTCTAAAAAAATCCTTTTCTTCAAGGGCAGCAAAGGCAGGGTTTTTTTTTTTTTAAAAAAAAAAAAAAACAAATAGTCCAGTGTTATGGTTTGTGTCTAGTTATCCCCCCAAAGCCTTATGTAGTCATGGGGTGGGGACTTCTAGAGTTTGTGATTAATTCATCATCCACTGGCATTACATGGGATCCAAGCCTGGGATTATGGGTCTTAGTATTGCTGGGATTATGGATGTGAGTACTTCCCCCAGCCTGGGGCAGAGAGCCTGAATGTAATATAAGAGGCAGAGACAGCCAGGGAGATGGCTCACTAGAATAAGTGCTTGCCTGGCAAGCACAAGGGCCTGAGTTCAATCCTTGGTTCCGCTAAAAAAAACAAACAAACAAACAAGAGACAGAGACAGACTCTCTTTAGCTATTGCTCTTTGTTGCATTGTTGTTGTTCTACCGCCATGAACGGATGCTCTCTGCCATGTGCTCCTCTGCCTTGGAGTCAGCTGAGTATGGACTGAAGCCTGCAGTAACTGTAAGCTAAATAAATCTTTCCGTCCTTCATTTTGGGTGTTGGGTATTTGTCCCAGCAACGAGAGAAGAGTAACTAAGACAGAATTTGGTACCAGAGAAGTGGGGTCATTGCTGCGGCTAACCCTGACCATGTGGATTACAAGTTTTTGGGACTGGCTTATGGGAAGAAATAGGAAAGGTTCAGAGATGTCGCCTACAAGCAAAGTGCAAAATGCTGGGACA
>PVKA01027700.1:0-30224 GCA_004027165.1 Ctenomys sociabilis | reverse complement strand
TGTCCTCAGGTTTTAGCCATGGGTAGACTGATCAGTGTGCATTGTTTGTTTAGAGTGAGCCTTGGAGGAGCTGTCCAGGTAAACTTTTCAGCAGATATAAGGCTGGATTTCTGAAACTTCCAGAGGTAGTTAATACATACCTGTGTTATACATGTATGAGTTTCAAATTGTTTTTTAACTTCTCTAGAGCTTCATGGCCTGTATGCCGTATGTAGTTTTATTTAATCTAGTTTTTAATGCTATAAATATCAATACATTTATAGGGATGATTTTTTTTTTTAATTTTTTTTATTTTTTGTGGAACCGGGGATTGAACTCAGACCCTTGCGCTTGCCAGGGAAGCGCTTATTCCACTGAGCCATCTCCCCAGCCCAGGGATGATTTTTTTACAGAAGGATCCTACCAACTTTTATTGTCTTCTCAGTATGGTTAGGAAATGGGAAGGGTCAGTGACACAGATACTGAGGCCTGATCTGGCTGCAGGGTTATAGGTGCCTTTGCAGCAGTTTGAGCTTGCAGAACATATGGCAGGGGCAGGTCTGGCTCCAGGAATACTGGGCTTTTAGTCAATTGGATCCCTAGGGGGTTTTAGTCCCCTGGACCAGATTGCTTTGCATTGTTGTTGGAGATTTTGAAACAGCAACAAGAAGTAGCTTGCAGTGTAGATCATTGCTAAAGGAGAGTTTCGGCCAAAAAACAGTTTTGTCCAAGGGGGCTACAGCATATCTAGCCTGTTGGACCTTATTGCTAATAGAGCTACTTCTGTCCATAAGCAGGGTATACTCAGTATCTCTCAGGGGTCCAGGTTTTAGAGCAGGTCATCTGAGTACAGCATGTGGCACCTGGACAGTTAGGTCTTGGTCTAAAGTGAGCTTTTCATCTTTCTTGATGGAGGAAAAGGGAGGGGAGGCAGCCTTTAGAGGCCACTGGCTGTTTCCAGTGTCTGAGTAAGCACATAGAGGCCAGCAGTTCAAGAAATTGTGGGGGCCAGTGAGATAGCTCAGTGGTCTAAAGTGCCTGCTTAGGCAAGCTTAGGCAGGCGCATGGGACCATGGTTTGATCCCCAGTACCACATGGTGTGCCAGTCCCTCCTTATGGCAGGCTAAGCCAGCCAAAAAAAAAAAAAAAATTGTTAAGTTTTTCTTGTAACCAGTTTATGCAAGATATTGTAGCAGAGCCTTTGTGTCTTACCTGGTTTTTCAAGAGGAAACAAGTTTTTTAACCCCTGGGAGTTTGAGTCCAGGTCAGTTGTGAAGAACAGCTGACTGATAGGAGCCAATGAAAGTCAGAAGATAGCACGTTTAGGTCCAGGCAGGTGCACCAGCAGGCAATGGCCAGCAGAACCAAAACTGAGGCAGTAATTATGGAGAGCAATTGAGGCAGCATTGGCAGCTGGGAGATCTTGTTCTGGCTTCACAGGCAGGAGAGGTACCTTTTAGAAGCTTGACAGTCTATACTGTTTGCTCAGGGAGCTGGAAGGGACAGAGCGACCTTGTGGGAAAGTGGCTAATGGCTTGGCCAAATCTGTTGTTAAAGCCTCCCCCAAAATAGTGGGAGAATTAACTTCTATGGTGACTGAGTCCAAGTGAGCTGGCCTTTTATTTCAGGATCTTTCCAGGTGAAGGGGTTTGTGGGAGCAACTTACAAACAAAGGAGGGCATCTTTTATATCTGAAACAGTCCAAAAGGATGTATGGGTTGGGAACTGCCTATTGCAAGGTGATGGCTGTGTCGCTGACAGCACTGAGATATTGCCCAAGGTCATTAATGGTCCATCACGCTGAGGTGTGGCTGGATGCCTGTTTGCACTTCCTGTGACACCTGACAGCAATGGAGTGGGGGGGTGGGGCTGCCATGGTGAGACAGCGTGGTTGATGGCCAGGTCCAGAGGTTAGTGCTTAGAATTTTTAGCACTTTAGAATTACAGTTGTCTCAGGCTGAAGTAGGCATCATCTTCCTCTCAGGAAACAGTCAAAATTGAAAGCATAAGGTTAAACAAAAGGATGAGAGAATTTTTGGAGATAGAGTTCTGTTCCATTGTCTTCCAGGAAAGTCACAGGTTTGCCCCTGACTTTTGCAATGACTGCAGGATCTTGGGAGTCCAATTTGACAGAGCTCTGTCTGTCCTCTCTATTTAGGCCTAATAGTGTGCAATTCATTTGTCAGGGCTAATAGTCCAAGTTTTCTTCAGTCAAAATGTGGTACTCAGAGGGGATGGTTGACAGTCATCTTGCATGGGTGTTAGATGACACTGTCTGACAAGGACAGGCATAGCCATGAAGAAGCAACTTCACAGGGAGGGCCTCTGTGGCTGAATACAGGCAATGGCTAGCTGGAACCAGTTCAATTGGCTGGAAGTAGAAGAGTTTGGAGCAGGGAACTAAAGCTGCAGGTGTTGGCAGCAACTGTGGCAGCTGATGAGGATGCCAAGGTGGAATTTTCAGGAAAAATGGGCATTTTTTTTTTGAGACACAGGGAGTGGTTTAGTTTCATTTTTAACTCTGTAAAACGCTTTTTTTTTTTTTCTGCAGTCAGGAATTGTAAGTTTTGATTAATTCCTATCTCTGACTTTCCACATCTGTACCCTTGAATGATGGAAAAACAGACAAAGGGTGTATGGACCACAGAGAGAAACCATTCAGATGTCAGATGCCCACCTGGCTGTGTCCCTTGCTGGGACTCAGGCATGACTTAGCTAAGTAGGGTTCAAGGCCTTCATTATGCCCTATGACAATCACCATGGGACCACAGGTGAGGGCCCAGTCACTGTGACCAGTGTTTGTCAGTCTTGGTGCACAGAAGGAACAGCCTATTGCTTACACTGTTTTAATCACTCACACACTCATTCAGCAGCACTTGGAGGTTCAACATTCCAACCCCCTTCCTATGAAGGTGGTCCTGACTAACAAGGAGTTTATCAGACTCCCTTTTCTGCTCAAGCTGAGCAGGACTGACAGATGGACTAAATGGGTTGTCCCCAGGAATCTCACTGGAATCAGGCAGGCAGCCAGTCAGGCAGGCAACTTGCAGCCTACTCCTGTGGGGCCCAGTATGATCTACTCAAGCAGGGAGCTCGGAATGCTCTTCCAGGCCTCTGAGGGGACTGAAGAGATCTTGAGGGCACACTTTCCTGTCAGGACCTGAAAAGGGGAGTGGGGAAATGGCTCAGTGGAATAAGCACTTTCCTGGCAAGCACAAGGGCCTGAGTTCAATCCCTGGTTCTGCCAAAAAAAAGAGACCTGGAAAGGTTCTTGTTCCATCCTCAAGGGCCACAACTAGCAAGCAAAGAGGCCAGCACACTCAGTCTCTCCAGCTGATACACCAGATGTTACAGCAAACAGAAACACTGAAAGGATATCCAGGATTTGGAGGCAGATTTATTTGTCAATGGGCACTCATTGGAGTCATTCTTAGGATATCAGGCCCTGATCTCTGGTGGTCTAGGGCTTACATGGGATAAGCAAGAAGAAAGTACAGCGGCAGAATGGCATGTCACTTGGGTTTGGTTTATGTAACATGCATCAGAGTGACCAGCATCACAATGATGAACTATTTCTAAGAAACAGAAGCAGCCTAAACTGGAACAGGAACTACTACATGGACAAATAAGAAATTAAAGTATAGTGGCTCAGAGAAGTGCATTTTCTACTGCAGTATGGAAGGTCTCTTTGGCATACTGATTTCATTTTATTAAATATATACTTAATGGTGGGATTCCAGGATTATAGTGTAGGTCTAGTTTTAGTTTTTTGAGAAATCTCCATATTCTTCTCTGTAATGATTAAGGTCTTTACCAAAATTTGTATTTAAAGGAAAGAGGAAATATATAATATGCAGGAAAAGGGCTGGCCAAATAGCTCAGCAGAACAAAACACCTGCTTAGGCAGACGCAGGGGCCAAGAGTTCCCAGGTCTGCTGTGCCAGCCCGCCCCCAAAGCGCCCTGAGATGGTGACTGAGACCGGGCTTGGTAGGGTGCTCCTGGAATCCTAGCACTTGGAGGCTATAAACAAGAGGATCACTACAAGTCTCATCTGTGCAGTAAGACCCTGTACACCCTAGAACCTGTCTTAAATAATATAATAATAATAATAATAATAATAATAATAATAATAAAATGCAGGAAAATAAGTCTTTTTAAATGATTAAACTTATATGAAAAAATTGAGCTATTTACCTAAAATGTGTGAAGGGAGAGATACTTTTCAATATTCTTCTAGGGGGAATATTGATGACAAGGTTGAGGGTACTGCCCAGATTCATAGGCGGGGGCCCCCAAGATCAGGAGCCCTCAGACTCTAGCCCTTATAATGATGAAGGATAATGCATGGAGCTGGCGAGCCCAGCCCCTGGGATGGGCACGGGTGCTACAGGCCCGTGTTATGAGGAGGTCATAAGACATGCATATGTGGACACCAGCAGGTCCTCCATTTTTCTGGCGGGTAGATACTGAAAGGTATTTCTTTGGTTTTCTTGAAGTTTATGAGAAGTAAACGGTTCTTTTAAAAGGATAGGAAGGCACTAGACAGATCGAGGAAGGAATTTTGAGATAGCAGAGAGGCTGAACAAGAGACATTAAAGTAGCTGGGAAATTAAAAGAACTAACAAGTGAAAACTAACAAAAACAGCCATAATAAATGAGTTGTTTCTCTAAAAAATATATAAATAAATAAAATTTGATAAGAAGAAAGCAGAGCTTTGCCTCTATAGGGATTCAGGAGATCTGTGAATTCAGAAAGATCTAAGACATAGATAGGAAAACAATTGCATCATTATTTTCACTAACCTCTTATGGAAACCAAATATTTTCTTTAATTATAAATGCAGCACTAAGCATAGTGGTGTTAGCAGTGCCTGTGCTTGTTCTATGATATAAAAAAAAAATCTCATATATTTACTTCTCATAAACTTCAAGAAAACCAAAGAAATACCTTTCAGTATCTACCCGCCAGAAAAATGGAGGACCTGCTGGTGTCCATATGCATGTCTTATGACCTCCTCGTAACACGGGCCTGTAGCACCCGTGCCCATCCCAGGGGCTGGGCTCGCCAGCTCCATGCATTATCCTTCATCATTATAAGGGCTAGAGTCTGAGGGCTCCTGATCTTGGGGGCCCCCGCCTATGAATCTGGGCAGTACCCTCAACCTTGTCATCAATATTCCCCCTAGAAGGATATTGAAAAGTATCTCTCCCTTCACACATTTTAGTATTCCATTACTATTAGAAATAGCCTCAAATAGTACTTCTCCTTACCACTATTTTAAAATTATAGTAGTTATTAAACCTGTGCTAATCTTATTTAGTACACTAATAGAAAGGCACATATATACTACTTCATGACAAATAAGCTTTAAAATATTTTTATAGCTGTCTGTATATTGATATAATTGGCTATCATTTTAATCCTTGTACATTATTTGGTACATTTAAGAATATCATTTGATCTAGGAGTGAAGTCCATACATGTAATCTTAGCTGCTCATGAGGAGGAAGGAGGTAGGAGGATTTTAAATTGGAGGTAAATCAGGGCAGTGCAGTGAAACCCTGTCAAAAGAAGAAATAGGGAGTTGTAGTTCAATGGCAGAGTGCTTCTCCAGCATGCACAAGGCCCTGGGTTCAATTTTCAGCACTGGCAAAAGATGAGAAGATAGGGAAGGGAAGGGGAGGAGAGAGGATGGAGGACAAAGAGGAGGGGAGAAGAGAGCAAGAATGGGGAGGAGACCAAAGAGGAAGGGGAGGAAGGGGAAGGAAAGAAAGAAGGGAGGATGAAAGGAGGGAGAGAAGGAGGAAGGGAGGGAAGAAAGAAGAGAGCATTATTCTAAAATGAAGTTCATAGACTGGCAGAGGGGTCTTTCATGCAAGTAAAGTTTAAGCATCCTGCTTTCTTTCTTTGTCTTGCAGAACTGGGGATTGAACTCAGGCCCTTGTACTTGCCAGGGAAGCACTTATTCCACTGACCTATCTCCCCAGCCCCAAGCATCCTGCTTTCAAGCTACATCCCAAAGAGCTTTATGTCTGTGCACAGGGACAGCAAGCTACAATGGCTAAGCCAAGGGAAAATACAAATGCTCACACTGATGAGATGGCTTGAGATCAGGCCATGTATAGGAAACACCCCCAGAGAGCTGCTGCCTGCACTCTGGGTCCTACTGGGCTTTCCTGGATTTACGAATGGATCAGCCTCAACCTAACCAGGCCATAGCTTGCCTTCTAAACACAGACTCTAGTTCCAAAAAGTGGAATTCCAAAGCCTGACTTCCACTCCTGAGATATACAAAGAGAAAGGATAGCAATTTTATCCTCAGTTTATACCAAAAAATAAGTCAAAGTTTGAAAACCTGGGCCTTGAAAAATAACCCAGTGTAACCATCAATATGACTAACCACTAAAATACAGTAATACTGTAGTGATATTCTATTTTATTACTTTGAGACAGGAACTTGCTATATTGTTCAGGCTGGCCTCACAGCAATCTTCCCGCCTTAGCCTCCCTAGTGCTGGATTACTGGAGTGATTTTATTCCCACCATTTCTCCCTTTGAGGAGACAAGGAAAACATGATTTTTAAGGGAAGAAAGGCAAGGAGAAGCCTTTTTTCTTAGGAAGCTAAGGAAAGATGAACTTGGAAGTCCAACAGGCACTTACTACCAAGGCGCAGGAAGTGTGATAAATATTTCAAAGTCCCAGTCCCTTTGCTGATGACATATAACCTGAACTGCCTATTTCAAACATTTCATACAAATAGTCTACCAGCACTGGGTTCTTTCTTTCCTTCACAACAAAACACAGGAATTCTTTTCTTTTTTTAATGTATTTTAATATAGGGTCTACAGGGTCCCACTATACAGATCAGACTCAGTGATCCTCCTGTTTTCAACTTGCCAAGTGCTGGGATTACAGGTGCACACCACCATACCGAGTCTCAATCGCTGGCTCAGTGCACCCCAAGGCAGAACATGCACAGCACACTGGGGATCGAATCCCAGTCCCTGTGTCTGCCTAAGCAGGCACTTTAATCCACTGAGCTATCTGGCCAGCCCAACACAATAATTCTTCACCCAAGAAGACAGTGAGAAATGCCCTCTTAAGAGAAAATTCTTACAGAACTCATAAAATTGTGTGTTTATTAAGAGCAAAGCCAGTTTTTCTCCTTCTCTTGCTGACTTTCATCAAATCTGAAATTCTCTAGCAGTGCTCCTGCCACTCTCTTCTGCCAGTTTTCATGTCCAGAGTCAGTTAGACTTTGGTGAGTGCCTCAGTATTTGTTAACACCACAAAGTCTGAATTTGACCATGATTGTGGCCTAGGGTTCACAATCCTTCAACCTTGCCTGGAGGGAGGGAGAGCCTTGGACACCTGGTACTTTCCAGCAGAGCAGATAAGCAAGCCAAATGCTCCTCCATTGAGGACACCAATATTCTGCTATCTTTTTAACTCTATTGTCAAATAATGATGTTTTAAATGAGCCATTACAAACTCAGTTTTCTTACCGTCCTTTCAAAGTATGAATTCACAGTAAATATTTGAAAGGCTCTTTGACTTATTTTTTATTTTTCTCTTTCCATTTAAGGAAAAATTATTTCCCCAGATGCTTGTTACTTCTTCCAGTGGAAAGCACTTTGTTCTTTCCAAGGTGGTTTTTGTCCTGAGTTTCTGATGGGTGTTGTCTGTCTCAGCTCAGTTATTCCTAACTTGGTCACAGGCTCCTGCATGAATCTCCTTTTGGTTTTTTCTTTGTTTCTTGGGAAGTATCTTGGTTTGACTGAGTATTAATATTTTCCAAAGAATATCTATGGCCTCTTTGAATCTTTTTGGGATTGGCCCTTGGCCCGCTGTTTTGTGATCTTCATATTTCTCCTCCACCTGGAAATACAGACTTGTTATCCTGCGGAGTCCAGCGTCTGCAGCCTCTCTGTGAAACAGGTACTGGGTTTATTTATTTAGCACTGGGAGACATCTCTGTTTCTTTAGAAACCTATAATTTTGTTTTTCCTTTGCCCTAGAAGAGACCAGGTTGCTAGAATGAATAGAAATGATGTCAGGTCTTGAGACTGGTTTCTTTCTTTCTTTCTTTCTTTCTTTCTTTCTTTCTTTCTTTCTTTCTTTCTTTCTTTCTTTCTTTCCTTTCTTTCTCTTTCTTTTTTCTTTCATACAACATGTGGTCTTTCATAGTATTTTTCTGCTATAAGGCTGTATATGATTCATTGATTATATAGGATTTATCAATACTCTGTTCCTTTCCAATACCAAATAGCATTTTGGGGAGCTACCACTTTTTACTTATGCATTCATCAGTTCATGGACATTTAGCTACCCACTTGGGAGCCACTGTATACACCACCACCATGAACAACTTCTTGTGAGGCCATATGTTTTCATTTCCCTTGGATGTATATCCAGAATCAGAATTGCTGGGTTATTTCCTGCCCTAGGAATTCTGTTTGTCTGGAACTCTATGAGATCATTATCACCTATTGCTCATGTAATTCTTTTATTAACTAGATCTTTATTAAACAGGTACCTAGAGGTGTTCAGGTTATTAACTAGCCATCATGACAAATAAGTCCCAACATTTCCATGGTGCAACATATGCAAAGTTTATTTCTCTCACAAAGCTATCCATGGGTGTTGCTAGCTAGCATACAGCTTTCCCCAGGTGGGAACTCAGGGCCTCAACACATTTGCTTCTAAAAACCTTGGTCAAGGCTTTTCCATTGGTGAGAATGAGTCAACCAGCTCCACCCAGTGTTAGTAGGGCTGGAAAATATCGACAAGAGGCTTCTTCCAGAGGTGACTTCATGGCCTACTAAAGGAAGCACAAATTATTGATAGTCAGCTGGCTGCTGACAAAGGGAGCTCATAAAGAGCCGTGTGCTGGAAGCTGAAGGGCATAGGCAGGGTGGTGGGCCTATGCACATGTGCTACAGTGGGCTGTTTGTATTAGTGAAAGCTCTAAACTATTCACCAACACTGATGTAGGGATAAAGGGGGGTTGGCCAGGATCCCAACAAGGCCAAGAAGAGACTCCTGTCTCTCCTTCCTACCTCCTCTTCTTGGAAAGGAGGTATCCCCATGCTCAAAGACTGAACTAGGAGTAGGGATGGTTAAATATGGGAAGAAGTAGACTTGTGACCTCAGGATCACTTGTCCCAAGTAGTCCATTTCTGCCTCCTTTGCCATGAACAGTGCCCCCTCAGAAGTGCCTGGTCATAGATGTTTACATGCTTGGAAGTTATCTAAATGATCTACAATAGACCTCTACCTTTTCTGTCAATCAAGGCTCCCTGTCTCTGGCCACAGGGTGGACACTTGACCCACAGTAGGCTAGATTGGCCTGTTCCATGAATTTGAACCTAAAGCAAGTTGTTACAAACATAGACACGCCCAAGAACAGGGCCCTAAGGAGATGGTACTGACTGTACCTTTCTGTCTCCCATATTTTAAAATGATGCCAGATACAGCATGACAGGAACCTATGTGTTGATTTGATTTGGTGAGTTGCCCCATGTTATGGCTCACGTATGAATGTCCCTTCAAAGCCTCATGCAGTGATGGAGGTCTTCTCAGAAGAGGTTGGATCTAGTGTATGGTACTAAAGTCAAGGGTATGTGATTATGTGATTACTAAATCAATCCATTGATTGGCTTGACATAATTCCGGCTAGGATTAAGAATATGAGTAACACACGCGCATGCGCGCGCACACACACACACACACACACAAGAGCACATAGCTACATAAAATATATGAGACAAGGGCTAATGTTCCCTGGTTCTGCCAAAAAAAGAAAGAAATATTAAAATAGCATATTTTTAAAAAATGCGAATGTGTTCTCACCTGTCTGTTTGCCATAGACTATTTCTACTCTGTGATGCCTCTCTGCCACGCCACTGTGTCTTGAAATCAGCCAACTATGGACTGAAACCTCTACAAATTGTGAGCCAAATAAACTAAGTATACTTTCTGAAACTGGCATTCTTTCCTCCTTTAACTTTGGGTGTCAGATATTTAACTCATCAATGAGAGAAGCAACTAAGATGCCCTGGTTCTTAAAATAAAGCTCTGCTTAATTAAGTCAGAGCTGGCCTCTTATCACTTGTGAAAAGCAGTCCTCACCATATCCTGTTCCTGACCTTTTACAGTCCAGTTCCATGGATTCTACACCCCATACAGTTCTTAGATCTGTCTTTTTCCTCATATAATTCCATTTCTATAGTTCAGGTTCTTACCACCATTTGCCTGAACTTTACAAGACCCCTTAACCACTACCTCCCAGTCCCCATGGAAACTTTACTAAAATGCAAATAAAGGTTTTAGAAATTACAGTACCAACACGGGCGCAGTGAAATTATGCACTCATACATTGCTGGTGGAGTTACAATTTTTACAACCTTTTTCAAAGGCAATTTGGCCATATGTATCAAGAGTCATTAAAAAATATAGCTTTTGACCCAATCTGTTCACTTGCAAGAATTTTTTTTCCTAAAGAAATCATTAAACATACATATAGAGATTTACATTTGAAAATGTTTCCTGAAGCATTCATTTATTCATTCATTCAAAAAATATTGAATGGCTACTGTGTAACAGGCGCTACTACTATTAGTCACGATAACAAAATATGGGAAACAAAAGAACCATCCAGTTTGGGGGAATTTTGATTAAATAAACATAGTTATGGTTGCATGATATGATTCTGTGCACTTATTAAGTATCCTTAGAGGAATATTCAATGGCATGAGAAAAGTCATATTAAGGGAAAAATGCCAGTTTCAGAAAGTATAATCTCAATTTTAAAGGGACAACTACATGGCAAAATATTAACTAACTCTAGGAAATGAGTTCAAATGATTCTAGGTTTCTGCCTTTGTTACTGTATATTCTCAATTTTTAACACCAAATATGAAAATTATTTCTAAATGACTTAAAAAATAGCAAGCACACATGTTCATGGCTCTCTGCTACCTAAGACCTATCTAGGATTCTTCCATATTTGAAAACTAAAGCATGAGGTGTCTCAGGACCAACCCCTTCCAGCATCTTCAACTTTCTATCCCTGTCTAGTTTTAGCTCCCAAAATGGTCACATGCTGTTGGGAGCGGTGCAAGCAACGGCTTGGTATTTTGGGTAACGGCTTGGCGTTCCTTGTGGGTTCCGCCTTGGCATGTTTGGAATAACAGGAAGTAGAGTGTGGCCCTGCCCTGTCTGTTGATCCGGACAGAATGAGGGGGCTGCCTGGCAACAGAGCGGGATTGGCTGTATGCTAATATGTGACTGCTGATGATTGGCTTAGCTATACTATATAAGCTGCTGTGCTTCCGCAATAAAGCGAGATCTCCCCTTCTACAAAGAAGGCAAGGTGTGTCTGAGTTTTCCTTTCTGCGCCGGACAACATGCAGTTGCATTTTGCACCCCTCCTGCCTCGAAGCCACATTCTATGTCCTGGCCCCCTTTGTTTGACCTCCCCTCTCTGTCTGTGTTCATGTAACTGATACTCCAATGCCAGGCTCAGTTCTAGGCACTAATGTTACAGTGGTTAACATCATAGTCAAGTCTCTGAAAAAGTCTCTGGCCTCATGAGTCTGATTCCAGCAAAGGAAGATAGACTATGAACATACACACACAAAGGAAGATATTTGCTATTAGCTTCCTATTTTTATATAAGAATTACCACAATGGCTTAACATATCACCCATTATTCTCTTACATTTCTGGATGTCAGAAGTTCAAAATGATTGATCCCTGACACTACCTATCATGCTAGCCTGCCCCCTAGTGTGCTGAGCTGGCCACAGAGACCAGGCGTGGTGGCACAGGCCTGTAATCCTAGTGCTGGGGAGAATGAAAATAGGAGGATCATTACAAGTCTGAGCTGTGTACTGAGACTGGGTGCTAAATACATTAATAATAATAATAATAATAATAATAATAAAAGTTCAAAATGAGTCTAGCAGGTTAGGCTTTGTCAGCCTCTAGTGGCTACTTGTGACTTCCTCCCATCCTTGAAACCAGCTACATATCACCTTCTCCTCTTTACCTTCTGCCTTCTCTGTTACAGACTGGTGTGACCATGTCAGGCCACCCGGCTAATCCAGGATGATCATCCCCAAATCTCAAGCTCTTTAGCCTGATGATATCTGGAAAACCCATTTTGCTTTATAATGTAACATATTCATAGGCTGCCAGGAGGGGAACACAGATGTTTGGTGGCTGGGATACAGCCTACAACATGTGGCATGCCACACACATTATGTGCTGAGGCTCAAGGGAGCCAGTTTGCTCTTTATGTGAGGGAGTCAAGGAATCCTCACTAATAAGGGGACCTTCAAATGCAAATTGTATCATCCTGGGTGTTCAAGGGCTGTTCTAGCAAAGATGCGTATTTTTTAAGAACTAGTTCAAGTTTCCCTTCTTCAGAAAACCCTGCTTCATTTGTGTGCCAAGATAACATGGCCACGACAAGGTCTCTATATACCATTACCATACTATGTATGGGTCTTGTTTTACACGTGGATTTTTTCCTATAGTTTACATATTCTTCAGAGAAAAGCAGTGGAGGAGCCTGCTGGTTAGCTCAGTTGTTTAACTGCCTGCTCATGCAAATGCGGTCAGGCACAGGATACCACAGTTCAATCCCCACCTCTACTCCACCAGCATTACTAGACCCACCCTTAAGGCAGCCTGAGCCAGCCAAAAAAAATCATTCACAGAGAAAAGCAGTGGAGTGTGACCTCACCTTACCTCCTTTTACCCTACAGAGCCAGGCACGGTAAATGTCCCGACAGCTGCTAAGTAGATAAGTGAACAAGAACTAGACTTAGAATAGGAATTCAAATTCTCCCTCTCCCTCTCAGCAGTTACAGAAAAACAGACAATTTTTTTTAAACCATACTTCCTAATGTATGTCAGCTGTCCAAGTCAATGGGCTTCAAAGCATTTCTTTGATGCCCACATTGTGCAGTGATCTTGTCCCTCTCCACCCTCTCACACCCTTACCTCTCTCCTCCTCCCCACTCCATTCTATCCTCTCCCTTCCCCAGTAGCCAGAAGGAAAGGCTTTAAATTTCTCCATGGTCCTTTTCTCATTTGTGAATGGGATGATAATAATGTCATTTACCTCACAGGATTAATTTGGTCCTCTAATAAGGATAAAAAGATGTAAAACTTCTAGTGATTATGTTATATGGGACCTTCACTAAATTACATAAAGTATTGTTTTGTCATATTAGAAGTGAAGAATAATTCAAAGAAAAGGTAGTTTTGAAAATTTGTCCCGGTCCCTTAAAGCTGAGGCCCAGAACTAAATGCAAACACCCACCAGCATCTCAATGGCAGTGGCAGGAGCCTGTCTTACACTATGTTCCATTGGGCCTAGATTGTATTGGTCTCATTCAGCAAATCTGTGTGGGATGCCTACTCTGTTCCAGGACTACCCTCCACCGCTATGTGCCAGGAGACACAGATAACCAGACAGACTCACTTATGGCCTCACCAACCAGATGTGCACTACAATTGGATTGGAAGGGACCAGACCCTTTGGCCCACAAGACTTGTGGGCAGTAGAGAGATATTTGCCTCAGAAAACACCTTAGCCAGAACTCATGCATTTTAGGCTCAGGAGCAATTTTGAGAGGAGTTAGTACTTTCTTAAAATATTTCATGTTTTCCATGCAGACTTCCGTTGACAGCAGTACCACTTTGTATCTGTGAAATTTGCTAAGGCACAATTCTGCTCTCATGCCTTGTAAGGCATTTTATGACATCCGTGCAGTCTGTTAAAGAATGCGCTTACAATGGGGCGGGGGAGAATCACCAGCAAAGGAACCAAGCAGTGGGCTCTCCGGAAATTTCCATTTGCTCTTCATTTAGCACTGCTAACCATAGTGCTTGGTGCTGCCTGGCTGCAAGATGGTATCACGGCTGTTATTTCTGAGACAATGTGAACTTTCTCTGTGAAGCTCTCAGCTCCCACATGTGTGCTGATAGAATGCCATTTTCCCTACCCATCCTACCTGGTAAGGGCCTGGAGCGTGCCTGCCACCTCTCACCCTGACAAAAGTGATGACAAGTGTGTCTTCACAGGCTCTCACTGCCGAGACGCTGCCCTCATAGGCAGCCATGTGTGCAGATCACCCTGCCAGTGCCATCTTCCCAGGCCTAGTGACAAGCCGCTGATGGGGCTGTGGCACGCACACACTGCCCTTCCCTAGGAGGTGCCAGAGATGGCTCCTGCACAGACACTGGTCAGGTGGCTGTGGCCATGAACATGGGTGCCCAATCACACCTGGCAGACCTGAGCACCCCAACTTCCCCGGTCTTGGCCAGAACATGATGGGCCTTTTCCACTTCTACCTGCTCTTGCTGTGGAGCTCAGATTTTTGCTTTACTTGCTAACCTCTGGCCTTGTGTTTAATGTGTCTTCTTTTCCTGCTATCAGCATATTTTCCCTGTGATGCAGCTTGAATTTCTTTCCTGATTGTTCGTCTTGGACACTGGTGAGTTTACTGATGATGGGAAAGGGCGGTGGGGCCATGGGGTCTGAGGACTGATCTGGCCTATTTTGAAATTTAAATTTTGTTTTAAGTCATAAAAGGACTATAAAAACCTTACACTAAATAAGGAAAACGATCCCATCCGGGGGCCTAATCCCTGCCCCGTTCTGCTCGGCTTCTCTCCCTCATTATGCTTGTATAATACAGTATGGTTTCCATTGAGTGTTTCCTTCCTGTTTTTACACTTATTCTTGCTTCACTGACTTTATTATCGGCAGAATTTTGCAGCATTTTTTTTTACACAGCCATAAATACTATTCAATTCAACAAATGCATACAAATGGTTTCCATTAGAATTTTAATCTACTCTCAAAATGAAAGAAAAGCTTAATATAAATCTTTTTAAATTACCAGAACATAAATTCAGACAGGGACAGCTCCACCTAGACTATGTGCAAGGGGTCACATCCTGCTGTCCTCGCTCATAAATTAATTGAGGTCTCTCGCCGCTGTAAACGAACAGTGCATCCCGGAAAGATCATATCTGTCAAGATTGCAGATTGGTTTCCCTCCGACTTTGTAAAAGTCACAGCTTACAATACCTTCATTATGCCGATGAGAATGGCTGTCTCCCCAACTGGAAAGAAATAGGTGTTTTGTTCTGTTGGACCAAGATTTACAGAAAGCAATTTTCCTCCATGCAGGAGATATGACAAACCTGCTGGAAAAAAATGTCATTTCACAACTTCTTTCATTTCATCACCTTTTTTACTGCTAGATGTAGATTCTATCCCCTGTGAGAATGGGCTGTAGTGACATTTAACGGCTAAGTGAGATGGTCACCGGTGAGTGAAAGCACCTTTCAGAGGGGCCAGGCTACAAAGAGTTCATATTCCTCCCCCTCTGCCCCTCTCTCGAGACTTCTGGAAAGGTCTGAGCATCTGCCACAGAAAGGGAGTGAAACGCAGGCCCCTCCAGCCCTCTGACTTGCATGCGAGAGTCCATGTGAGCCTGGACAATCTTTTGTAGACAGCTGAAGTGGCCTTGGTTTCCCCCTTGTTGGCTGAGCCCAAGAACCATAGCACACCTGCTCTGTCCTTAGCTGTCCTCAGCATGCTCTCTCAGGATGCCTGAAGGGCAGAGTTTGGACTTAGGCTTTTTTTCACTTCCTCGTGTCATAACCTAATGCTGTTCTAGCAGGGCTTCTGAATATTAAATCGCCTTTTTAGCAAGGAAGGGGGTGGCATGATATATGGAGGAAAGGCTCCTCATGTAAATGTATGATGGCTGACACTACCCCACTGAGGAGAAAGGGCAAGATTAACTGAGAGACCGAGGGCCAACAAACCCTGGGAAACATCACTCTATACAGCCACTTCGCTCTCCTCAAGTCAAGAGCCGCTGTTGTGGGCTCTTTGTCCACAGCTACCCCACCCCAACTGTCACCACCTGCTTTCTGGGCCTTGGCTGCAAGAAGGCTGAGAAGTGTAAGGTGGGGCTTACAGGAGCACTTTGGGCTCTGAGGGCTTCTCTGAGCTTTGTGCACTAGAGTGGAAAACAGGCAGCAAAGACAAAATCAGATCTCTCTGCTGCCATGACAGCCAGGCCCCAGGCAACTGGTGCTGCAGGAAGCCTTCTACTTTGTCACCAGCTGCACGTGAGCATAGCAGTGTGCTGGTGGGGCATTGCTTCCATGTGCTGGTGAAATTTTGGCAAATCCTTCTACAAATGGCGATCTCTACCCACATAAAGTGGCATAATAGCCTGTTCACTTTACTGAGTGGGGCTGGCTGTTCAAGTGCTTAGTTCTTGATTCTGAGCCCATTTGCTTTCCATTAGCAGTAATCCCAAACCTGCAAAACTCCAATTACTACGTGATAATAGAAATGCTGCTCAGCTGCAGATTCTCCAGAGTGTGGGGCCCAGGGTGGGTCCAGGTTTCATGCACAGCCACATACAATCATGCTTATGCCATGAGAGTAAGACATCTGGCCAAGCCTCTGCTACCAGACCAGGGGAGCTTGGCAGGAGTGTCTCAAAGAATGTCTGCCCTGTGGGATCCTAAGGCTAAAAGAAACAGGAAAGGTACTCCTTAAGATAGTCCAAGATACTCAAACACAAAAGGAGTGCAAGCAAGATAAATGTGTTCCTTTGAATTCTTGAGTTGAGGGAAAGGATGACATGCTGCACACTAAATCATCACTCCCTAAATTTCAGTGTAATAAAATTTGAAGATGGGGTCTGTAGAAGATTATCAAGGTTACAGGAGGTCAAGGGTGGGGTCTTTATGATGAGATTAGTACCTTCTAAGAAGAGAACAGAGGCTACTTGTCCCACTTTCTCTTCTTGTCTGTCATGTGAGCACCCATAAGACAGTGGCTGTCTACGAATGAGGAAGGTTTTCACCAGATCCTTCCTATCAGGCACTCAGTCTCAGACATCCCAGTCTCCAGAGCTGGTACAAATAGATGTCTGTTGCTTAAGTGCCCCAATTCATGGGATTTTGTCACAGAAGCCTAATCTGAAGAAGACAGGACGATGGGACTGAGTGATTGGTCAGAGATGCACAGCAGGATGTGGGGTCAGGTGGGGCAATTCAGAACATAACCCAAACTGATGAGAACATTTGCTTCTATCGAGTCCTCGGTGACAGCTGTACAACCAGAAAGGGGTAGTTGCTTTTTCCATTGTGGCAAAGACATATATGTACTATCTTAGTCATTTCCAAATATACTGTTAAGCAATATTGACTATATTCACATTGGCACACAACCAATCTCTGGAACTTTTTCATCTTGCAAAATTAAAATTCTCTATTCATTAAATAACCCCAATTTAACCCTCTTCTCCTAAGCCTCTGCCAAATGACATTTAATTTGACTATCTCATATAAGTGGAATCACAATATTCTGTGGCAGGCTTATTTCACTGTGTTTCATGTCCTCAAATTTCACATCTGTTGCAGCATGTGTCAGCATTTCCTTCCTTTTTGAGGCTGAATAATATTCTATTGTGTGTATCAAATTTCATTTCTCCAGTCTTTTATGAAGGAACACTGGGGCTTCTTCCACCTCTTGGCTGAACATATGTATGGGGTGACTGGTTTCTAAAGGAGACAACCAGACATGATGTCAATACTCAGGTCAGTCCACCCATTAGCCTATCCAGGGCCTCCTAAAAGCCTGCCCACTGATGTTTTTTCTGCCCTCACCACCTTGCTCCTTACATTCTGATCAGCACTACATTTAGCTTCCTTACCCCATGAAATTGTCTCCAGTTTTGCCTATTTTGAGCCTTCAAGAGTATCTCACTTCCTTTCCTTTCTCACTTTGTCTTTTAGTATTTTTAAAATATTTTATTTATTGGGATTGGCAAGATAGCTTAGCAGACTAAAGTGCCTACAAGTACTGAGGTTCGATCCCCAGCACATGCTGTGCCACCCTTGCCAGCCAGAGTCTGGATGTAGTGGTGCATGCGTACAATCCTAGTGCCAGTAAGTATGAAAACAGGAGGATCACTATGAGTTTGAGCTGCATAATTTATTCGATTCCTTTGGTACAGGGTCTCTCTACACAGCTTGGACTCAGTGATCCCTGTCTAAGCCTCCCTAGTGATGGGATCATAGCGTGCACCACCACACCTGGTTTTGGTGGCCAGCGGGCATGCCTGGGGTGCCAGGACCAGCATGGTATGTGGTACCAGAAATCAAACCCTGGCCCTTGCACTTACCAGGCGGGTGCTTAGACCACTGAGCTATCTCCCCAGCCCTCTCCCTTTAATTTTGAAATTACTCACCATCCTCAGTGTCTTTCACTATTAAACCCTTTTTGCTAAATTTCACTAAGTGCTCACTTTTACTAAATTTTTCTTCAAATTCCCTTGACTCTACAATCCTCTTTTAAATGTTAATAGCAAAATGGATCTGCCCAAGTTTTCTCTATTTTATACCTGATGGAAAAACAGATTCTAACAGACACAAGATGATGGAGTTAGTAAGAGACCTAGAACCTTACTTCGGTGATTTCTGTGCCATTGCTTGGGTACCTGTACATGTCCCTCTCAGAAATCTGTAGCTCATTACTGTTGTCATTGTGTGAAAACATGAGAGAGGTGTCACCCAAGCCAAGCCCATCCTAAGTGTGTCCCCTCCAACAACAGAAAGTAGTAAAGAACACCTGTGCTCTTCTTCTTCAATACCTCTGTACTGTTAACAGGCATCAGCTACCTTTTCATTACAGAGTCAAAAAAAAAAAAAAAAAAAAAAACTTTTTTCAGGTTTACAATTTTTTTTTAATTTTTATTTTTTTCAGGTTTACAAATTGAATGGGAAGTGTAATAGAGACTTCTCATGTTTCTACTTACATTTCTGATCCTCTGCCCCCAACACATCCAACTGCTTCTATTATTAACATCTTGATTCTGACTCTAAGGCTGACCTCTCTCAGAAGCTACAGCTGACCTATTCCACTAGTTCCAGCTCTGACCCAGCAGAGGATGCAGTGTCCAGTAGTCCAGAACTTTATGGCAGGCCTCTGCTGCAAATGGGCTGACATGACCAGCCCTGCTCTGAGGATACCAGGACTGTTCTGTGGATGGACTGTAGGCATGCATAGAATAGTGCTCTCACAAGGTGTATGATGTGATTCCCTTGCCATGTAAACACTGTACAACCTCTGAAGGTGGAAGCAGAAATGCCCTTCCTAGGAGACGTATATAACAAGCTTGCAATCTTTTATCAGCCCACAACCTGTAATGTCTCCCTTGGCCCCTAGAGATGCCAAAAGGAGTCTGATTGAATTACAGAAAACATTTACTGACCAAAGATCGGGCTCATCTCTTTTATTTATTTATTTATTTTTGGTGGAACCGGGAATTGAACTCAGGTCGTTTTGCTTGCCAGGGAAGTGCTTAGTCCACTGAGCCATCTCCTCTGCCCCCTCATCTCTTCAACTAGCCATTTAATACCTATTTATTTGGGGGCCAGGCACTATTCTAGGCATCAGGGAGTTAACAACAAATAGACTTTTCATATTTTTACTCATATTTCTGATCCTCTGCCCCCAACATACACAACTGCTTCCTCTATTAACATCCTCTCTCAGAAGCTACAGCTGACCTGTTCCCCTATCCTCTAGGATAGGCTTGACCCTGCTGTCTTATGGTAATGGTGGTGGTGGTGCTATGGCCCACAAGTGTCTGCTCGAGTTCGTACTGCAAACTTAATTCCCAGTGTGTTGAGGTGATTAGGGCAGGAGGCTCTGCACTCCCAAATGGAATAATGCTGTTACAGTTAAAGTGAGTCACTGTGGAAGGAGGGGTTTCCCCATTCAGAGGGTAAATTTACCTCCTTCTTTTGTCACTCTCTTATTCCCTCTTGCCCTTCTGTTTTCTGCCATGGGATGACCCAGCAACAAGGTCCTCACTAGAAGCTGGGGTATTGGACTTCCCAGTCTCCAGAAGTGTGAGAAATAAATTTATTTTGTTAATAATTCCCAATCTATGGTATTTTGTTACAGTGACACAAAATGGACTAAGACAGGGAAGACAAACAAAAAACAACAAAGCCAACAGACAAGCTATCAGGTAAATAAAGAAACTAGCTGACAGAATATAGTAACTGGGAGGAAGGGTCCTGGAAGGCAGGTAAGGAGGCTGCCTCTTGGATGATTAAGATAAGCTGGGTGCTGCAGGTATGAGAGAACACTGTGAGAGGAGCTGGAGAGAAACTCTCCCCCTGGAAGGAGGAGCAAGTACAGCACCTTGGATCTTGGAAGGGACCTTCAAGAAGCACAGCAGAGACCAGTGGGGTCACAGCGCCCACCGAGTCAGGATGGGAGGCTGGCATGTAGCCATGGGTGGGAGTGCAAGCCTGGTGCCCCCCTGCCTGTGCTCTTCGTCTGATGCTCTTTAGCCTAGTGTCCTAGAGAGGACATGGGCACTGGAGTTTGGAAACTTGAATGCCCCACCTTTTCTGCTAAAGCTATACAAACCTGGGTTAAGTTCCTCAACTATATGTCCTTATCTACAGTTCAAGAAATGATTCTAAAATCTAATATTCTCCAGCAAGAGGGAGGAACATAGACTCACTAAGGATTCTAGAGTCTAAATGCCACAGTGCCATGCTTGCATTTAAAGAGCCTGGGATCTTCCCCTGCCAGCCAGGCAGCCACTCCTCAGAGTGGAAACCTGCCAACCCATAGCCCAGGGACACTAACAACTCATTTGGCCAGTGAGCAATGTCAGGGTTGTGTCCAAGAGAGGCAAGGCAGGAGGACAGAAGTAACAGGCAGGAAGCCCACTCCTGGACAATGAGGCTCTTAAGAGTCCTGACTGAGCAGCAGGCTAAATTGAAACATCATCCCAGTGCTGCTGAATGATTGCACTGAAGCAAGCTGGCAAAACATCAGACAGCAGGTACCATGGCTGCCTGTGCCGGGGGGCTCCAGCTGGCTTCCTAATTGGGCCAAAGCTCCTCAAGGGTTCTAAAATTCGCAGGCTCCACCACCAATGGCTAAAACTAATCCTTGAATCAATTACATTCTGTTTCCAAGGCGGCACTCTGCCCCTCCCTGGAGCTGTGCAGCTTACTCTTGTGATCAGGGCTGGCTTTGAGACTCGCACCCAAGGCTCAACTCAGGCAGGAGGGAGCCCACACCCAGGCTGCACATATGCTGGCTAGACAGGGTTCTGGTGTGGCATTTGTTGACTGTCACTTTAACTTCCCTACAGGCATCCTGCTGGATGACATTTTATCTAAGGTTTTTTTGTTTTTGACAGGAAACCTACGATCATTTATTCCTTTCTGTACCGCTGACTTCTGCTCAGTAAGGATCTGCTGGTTCATAAAGAAGCCCAGGTTTTGAGAGGTAGGAAGAGGCCTATGTCAAAATACTGTCCTATATCTCTTCTGCCTCTGATTCATAAGCTGGAATGGCATTTCAGAACCTACACCCCCAGATATTAGTAGCTACTTAATCAAATATACCAGTGCAAAGTGATATTCATGTGACACCATGAAAGGCTTGATTGAAAAGTGGGTTTCGTTTTAGTGCATTGAAGCTCAGGGCCTTTTCACTGAGGTATCTCCTTGCATTTTATTTTATTTTGAGGTAAGGTTTGGCTGAGTGAGCCAGGCTGGACTGGAACTTGCAAGTCTGTTGAACCTTCAAGCACTTTTAAGTCTTTTCTAATTTCCTTGCAATTGTGCAGGGTCTCACATGGGCAAACCTGCACAGTCACCAGCCCCAGGGAAAGTGGAAAAAGAATGAAGACTGTAGTTGTTAGTTTGTGATGTTTGCAGAGCTAAATAAAAGTCCTAGTGACCCTTCCCCCAACCCCTCCCTCTTCAAGGGATCAGCCCCGTTCCTCCTCTTTCTAATAATAGGAAAGAATCAAGGCTGCAAAACATGCAGAGAACATACTCACAGTATGGAGTTTCCAAATAGTACTTTTCCGGTTCATTTTATTAAGAAGTTAAATTGTTGATCCTTTTGAACTCTCATTAATAGATATTAAATGCTGCTTATTATAAAAATGCTAATAAATCATTAGTTTTTTTTTAAATTAACCACCAAATGGCTAACAAATTAAATTTAAATCATTAAGTCTGATATTCCTAGAGAGGGATCACAGGAGGTGGTACATTAGAGAACCTGCTTTTATTTTGTTTGCTTTTAAACACAAAGAGCCCGTGCTGACTCCTGGCTCGAGCCTCCCTGGCCCCCTTCCAGGCGGCAGTGAGCATCTGTAAGGCAGCTGACCAGGCGGGGCTGCAGCGTGGAGGGAGCTGGCAACCTGGGCTGCCGCCCAGTCCTCGACCTCAGCCTCATTAGTCCTCACTCTAACCAACTGCGCTAATCAGCACCGACATGTGCTACTCAAGTGTTGATTGCCCTGTTGCTCACTGCCTCTGCTAGGCTGCCGCTGATAATTAAAAGCTTTGCTATGACAATGGCCAGTCAGCCTTGCCTGGGCTTAGAAAGACAAGCTGTTGAGGTAAGGTTTGGCTGAGTGAGCCAGGCTGGACTGGAACTTGCAAGTCTGTTGAACCTTCAAGCACTTTTAAGTCTTTTCTAATTTCCTTGCAACTGTCCAGGGTTTGACATGGGCAAACCTGCTCAGTCACCAGTCCCAGGGAAAGTGGAAAAAGAATGAAGACTGTGGTTGTTAGTTTGTGATGTTTGTGTCCAGTGTGTGGACACAGATGTAATTAAAACTCAGAGCCCACCTTTCCAGCAGTTAGCCTTGGATGCTGAGTGGTTCGTCCTCTTGAAATATATACTACTGTTCACTTAACTCAATCGAAATCTCTTATTAACATTTTAACACAGGAGTACTAAATAAGAGTTTGCAATATTTTAATTTGTGAAATCTTAACAGTATTTCATTTGTTCAGCTGTGGCAAACCAAGAAAGCCCAATATATACATACATTTTGTCTATTTTTTCATTTCCTAAAACAGTGGTATAACCATACTTTGCATATTATAGTCACTATATTACAGGAAATTAAAAAGCAAGTGATCATCTCTCTTTCTCCATATATTCCCCTCACTCATCCTTAGGCAATTTCTCCTAAGCCCAGAGTTAATCAACTTTCCCTCACTACATTAAACAAAACAAAAACCTGAGATGTTCGATTTAAAAAGAGGATGGTTAATTTAAAAAGCAAGTTTCTTTGGCTTGCTTCAATCCACGGTCCCAGCTCTCACGCCTATGGTGTGGTATACACCTGGCCCAGCACTCGGTGCACCAAGCTGCTCTCTCAGGGGCCAGGAGGCAGAGCAGGAAGATGACAAGCTTGGGTCCCAGCACCTCCTTTGAAAAACTGGTTCAGTGACCAAGCTTCCTTTCATTAGACACTACTCCTCAAAGGTCCTACTACCTCCTAACAGGAACTAAAAGCCTTTAACACACAGGGCTTTAGAAGACATTGAAGATACAAACTGTAGTGCTAGAATTGCATAAAGAGCATAGTCAGCAAGGAACAGACTTTCCGGGGTGCTTTTCAGTCTAGACCCACAGTCATCTAAAGCAGCCAGCACCCCACTGCACCCTTTCAGGAAGCCACTGCCAAAACTATTTTTGTGCTGAGCACCGTGAAGCATACCTGCAAGCTCTGCACTTTGGGAGGCTGAGGCAAGAGAATCACCATATTTGAGTCCAGCCTGGGGAAACTAGAGAGATATAATCTGAAAGTTAAAAAATAAAATTTAAAAGGACTGGGATCTAGCTCAGTGTGAAGGCCGTGGGTTCAATATACAGAAACATACACACACACATACACAATTTTCATACCATGTATTGTGGTGCATGTCTGCAACCCCAGACACTTGTGAGACGGAGGCAGGAAGATTGCAAGGTTGGGGCCAGCCTGAGGAAAATAAAGTGCCACTGAGGAAAATGTTCCAGATTAAAGAGGCTAAATAGACATGACAACTAATGGTAGTATCTATGCTACATCCTGATTTAAAAATGTTAAGAGAAATTAGATCTGACAAAACAGGAACAGAAACAGAGGTTAACAGGAAAGCACAGGTTTTGCCAGAAGCCCTTTAACAATGCTAAATTTACAGAAAGTTAATAAATACATTGTGATATATAGAAACATCCCTATTCTTAGGAAATACTTAAGTATTTAGGTATCAAAGGCTACTATCTGGCTTATACTCAAATGGTATGTGTATTATCTATCTAGCTATCGCTATATATCTATACACTATATTCTTTTATAATTCTGACCAACTACAAAGCTAAGATTTTTCTGCACAGGAATTTGAAAGTTAATGCAAAAGTCTCAAAGCAAGTATGATTTTTCAATTCAAAAAATACTTTAAACTATTGCTGGCAAGATAGCTCAGTGGATTAAGCGCCTGCTTATGTAAGTGCAAGGAGTGAAATTCAATCCCTGGCACCACAGGCTGTGCCTGACCTGCTGGGGGGCAGGGGGTGAGCCAGTGACTCTGGGCGTGGTGGCACACCCCTGTTAACCCAGCATCAGGAAGCTTGAAAACAGGAGAATAACTACAAGTTCAAGCTGCATAGTGAGAGACCCTGCATAAAATACATTAAAAAAACAAACCCAAAACAAAACTTTAATGCTGAGGACATGAACAGCTGAGTAGAAAGTACATAATTAGACTTCACAATTTTCCAAGTAGTATGGGCAGTAGCAGGAGTAGCAGCATAAACTCCCTTCTCTCTGCATCCTCTCCTATAGAAGTTGTGAGTGCCAAACTGCCAGCTTTAAACTGCCAGCTTCCCTTGCAGCTGAGGGCTGATCATGTGGTCCAGATGTAGCCAGTGAGACAAGAGACTTATTTGCTAAGGGCTTCTGGCAAAACCTGTTAAAAGGTATACTTGGGAGAATTCTATCTTATCCCATCCCACTATCCATCCTTTGTTATACATTTAATGAAACTGAGACACCTGGAGTTTTTCAAAGCATGAAGACACCAAGCAAAAGATAACCATCAGAAAATAAACAGTAAGAGTCTGTAGCTTTGCTGAAACTACAGTGCAGCTGAACAAATGCCAATAAATGCCTACTGCTATTCTTTTTGTTTTTGAGACAGGGTCTTACTATGTAGTTCAAGGTGGCCTTGACCTCACTATTGGTCCAGGCTGGTCTTGAGTTTATGGTGATCCTCCTACCTCATCCTCCAGAGTGCTGGGACGTGTGCCACTACATCTAGCTTGCTGTATACTTTATTATAAAATAAAAATAATTACTTGCTTACGACACTGAGTAACGTATCAGCTACTTACAGGGGTACACATTACTTATACTTGCTTATTCAGGAAACTGAGAAAAAGCAAAAGAAAACAAAAAAGAGTTAGAATCAGGATATTCAACATTGCATAGAGAAAGCAATTTCCACAACAAATGCCTGCTTAAAACTTAAACCAAATGGCATTAGTAAGCTTTCAAACAACGCCAAGAAGTAACAATTTTCATTAACAGCAGTTACAATAAAGAACTTCTACAACAGTAAGTATTCTATAGTGATTTAAGACCAGGAAAGGTCAAGACATCCTCTAATCAGATGGGTTTCAATGCAAACATCATTTTTGGGTATTGTGCCAATATATATGTTATTGCCAAATTCTAGTTCAAAACCATACATAAGAATGCTTTAACTGAGACACAAAAGTTAAAAATAAGACATTTAAATAGTAACCTCCCTACTCTCAAAGATAAATGTGCCCATTAACCCTGTATGTTAAAAGATTTCTTTTACATTGTACAAGATAATTTTTTAAGTGTTTCATAAGGAAGTCACTATGAAAAAAAATGTAATTGGCTCCTGATCAGCTACTTCACTGAATTAAAATATAATCAGGTTCATAACTTTTAAATAAAAATATTAAAACATGCATTAAATTCCTGTACATTAAGATCCTGTGCAAAACTGAGGGGGGGAGTCAGCTACAATAAAACATAGGACACCACATATCTTTTTGTGGAGCTTAATATCTAGTTAAGGCAGGAAGAAATAAATATGAAAAGTTAAATGAAATGTTTCAATAACAGTTCTAGACAGAAGGCAATGTCATAAAACTATACGATTCATTGCCAAAAATATTGTTGCCGACAATCTTGCTGTTGTAGCATTTCAAAGTCACTTTAAGCTTGGATTAGACTTGTGGTCTAGGGAAACTTTACCAAAGGCAGAAGCTCAGCTAAGAAATCTGTGGATGGGGCTGGCGAAATGGCTCAGTGGAATAAGTGCTTCCCTGGCAAGTACAAGGGCCTGAGTTCAATACCGTTCCACCAAAAACTAAATTAATATATTTAAAAAAAAAATAAAGAAATCTGTGGTCAATGAACAGAAGCATCTCTCAGAATGCCAATTGAAGGCTGGAGATCCAGCTCAGTGATAAAGTGTCTCCCTAGCATGAGCAAGGTACTGAATTCATACTCAGCACTGGAAAAGAAATATTACTTGCTTATAACAGGAAATTTTAGAAAAAAATGGCAGGCTGGAGAGATAGCTCAGCAGCATGAGTGCCTGCTTAGTAAGCACAAGGTCCCAAGTTCAATCCCCGATACTGGAAAAAAAAAAGAATGGCACCAGGCAAAGATGTGGACAGGACTCAAGAGGTGGAACTGAAATTTGGTAGTGGGCTACAAAAAAATTCAAGGCCACACTCCCTTCTCAAAGCACTGGACCTGGGAGGCCTCTAGGCTCCAGTGATTTTACTTGTCTTGCGCAGTCAAATCATTTTAATTTAATGAAAGATTTACAATCTTCTGTCTCTGGCCTTTGTAAGAACTAGGCTCTTGAAGTCACTCACCTGTAGCCCATTTCCCCTCTGGTTTTCTAAGGGATGCAGACACAAAGTAAATATAACAAAGGGCAGATTATGTCTGCATGTCTGAGGTACCTGAACAGAGTGGTTTAATTCAAAAAAAGTTGGCGGAGTTGGGCTTCACTTAGTATTTCTAGTATCCAGCTATCTTTATTTGTTCTAAACTAGGAGCATCAGAGAAACCAGGGCATGGTGTCATTCAGGAATTATTTGGGAAATTATACTCTCTTCTGATAAAATGATTTTAGACTTTTTACAAGAAAGAGGACTAATCCTGGGACACCTCTCATCTGACCTAAGTATGGTGTGCCTTTTCCTTTAGAAGTAACCCAAGCCTCAAAAACTCTTGGGCCCAGAGATTGGGCCTGTTGCCTGTTCCTTTGCAACTATTCAACTGTAACTCTGATCAACATGGTTCCCAGGTAAGAGATGAGTTTGCAAAGCAATGTCCCCTTGAATTCCAGTCCCTCCACTGGGCTTTTGGCAGCATGCCAGGTAATAACTCATGGAAACTACCATGTTAGACTGGGCTTCCTTTAAAAAAGAAAACTATAAATACTAAAACATATCTGTGACACTAATAAGAAAACTACCTCTCTCTATTCTTCAGTTATTTCTGCAACTTCTTTATCCTAAATATTTTAATCCTCAGGTTCATGTAGGAAAACCAAACATTATTCCTGGCCCATGGTAACTTCAGATCACTGAACATACAAACTTATATTTTATTCACAAGGTTTTCTCAGTTCTTACGCTTAAACGCTTTTGTATCATATTTAATTAGGAAAAGACTGCTAATATATTAGATCACTTTCATTTTGGAGTCTTATTGGGCTTCAAAAAGTCTTTAAGGGTTGACTCCTTAATAAAAAAAGGAGAAACCTACAAAATGTGTCAGGAAAATGAAGTTCCTATCATTTCACTCTCAAATTTGCCTTTTAAATGTAGTTCTTCTATCCACAGTTCAGTGAAAGATGGTTTCCTTATTGTCATTTATTAACCATGACAGGCAGCAATGCTTCTTTCAGATACAGTCTCTCTTCACCACAATTATCTAGTAATGCCTGCAAGGCAAAAGGCTGCTCAAAACTTCTTCCTTCTGGAATGTTTTTCCCAAAGGCAACAGTTCAAAGCAAACCTCTATTAAATGGAACACTGACATTTGCAGAATTCTCTGGACAGGACAATTCCACCACTCCTGGAGTGATAACAGAAACTAAAGACATAATTACCTGCTGTCCAGTCACTAGGAAATCAGCTCAGCAACAGTTCAAAGGTAGTGGCCTTACATACCCTCTCTGACAGTAATACCATCCCATAAACAACACAACCGTAGCCTGTCACTGTACATATATCCCTCTTAGAAGAACCCTTTCCTATTAAATTTCCCCAAAAAGGAAAAGAAAAAAAAGTTGCTAAAATTCAATGTAGGAAGCTGAGACAATATATATGACAGTATCAAAATGAAATAAATTAGATGTACCACTGGCTTGTTTGCCCCTAGACATATTTGAAAATGTGACAAGAAAATTATATAATCCTTGCTAACAGGACTCACAACTTACAACTTGTAGCAACATAAAAAGGTAACCTATTTTTTAATCTTTAAGTCTCTTCCCTGATTTATATCTCCTTTAGTTTTATGCAGCACACTGAGGGTAGAGTTTCAAGGAAAAAAGAGAAGAGACTGAATAAGCTCTTAAGAGGGCAGCAGAGGATGGACATGGGAACTGAAGCATAATCGTAGAGAAGGAGCCTGCAGCTTATCATAGCATTCAGTCTAAAAGGAAGCAGAGGATTTAGGATGAGAGATAACAAAAAAGCATTTTCCTAACAAATGAAAGTTGGTCCATATAAAACATCACCCAGCTTGGTGTGGTGGTGCATGCATGCCTAAAGTCCCAGGCACTTGGGAAGCTGAGGAGGATCACAAGTTTAAGGCCAGCTGGGTAATTTAACAGGACTCTGTTTCACTTACTTTCTCATTGCTGAGACAAAATATATGACACAAGTTAAAGGAGGGCTCTGGGAAGTTTTCTTGCCCTAGATGTTTCAGTCCATTAGTGGCTGGCTTTAAGGCAGAGTGGCTTGACAGAGGAGAAAGAGTCCACCTAAAATAATGTAGCACTTACACCTTTAATCTTAGCCAGAACTATGCCAAACCAATAGGTGGACTGATTGTGTAATCAGACACCCTAATCCAGCACCACACACTTTAGATACAGCCACTTTTGAAAAGACACCACCCATAACTGCATGAGGCTTTGGGAGGGTCATCTACACAAAAGCCATAACAGTCTTAAAATCCTAAAAAGGGTTTAAAATGTAGCTCAGTGGAAGAGCACCTGCCTAGCATGCATGAAGCCCTGGGTTCCATCCCAGTAACATAACAACAACTAAAAAGTATCCTTTATCCACCCTACGAAAACATATTGTTCTCTATGCATTAAACCTACATATTGTGCTTCTCAGAAAAAACAAAACAGAAACAGAATTGTAAGTGTTACAATATAAATACAAACACACTTTGGAGTTGGTAAATTTTAATAATATTTTAATATTGGTAAGGAGATAAATCATACAAGGTCCTACAATATGGAGGAGTACAAAACCCCAGAGGGGGGAAAAATTCCTCAAAATATAAGAGAACTCAAGAAAGATAGTAATTTTTAAGATTAAAGAAGCCATTGTTTCAACAAAGGCACCAAGCATGTTTAGGGTGATGTTTGGGTAGAAGAAGGCATGTTACCAACACAAAAGAGCTTCTATCACCAATAGACCTGGAATAAGCCACCTCCAGGTGGGTGGAATTCCTCACAATTCACTTGCAGGCTAGGGATTAATTTACTCTCTGGTTATGGAGAACCCTTGGAAACAACCGTGTTGGCATGCAGAAGGAGCAACCTGTTTCTACACAGCAGAAGCAGCAGAGGTGGGGAATGCCTGACACCTCCTACTCATGCAATCCCAGCTGCTACCACAGCAGGGTGTGGTCTGCGGGTGGAATTAAGACGAGCTGTGTCCTCTGAGAATAATTCATTACTCAAATAAACTAAATGTAATGGCTCCATGTGACCAACAAACCAAAAATAAGAGGCCAAACTAACAGGGGTCCCCACCCCCAGAGGGATAATGTGCCACTACCCAGCATGTAACAGGATAGCAGGAACAGAGAAAATAGTCCTGGTTCAGTGGTGCTGATCATCTGTTAGGACAGATGTGCCATTAGATCTAGGTTTTCTGGGTGGGTGGGTAGGGGCTTCCCTCAACTCTGCAACAAACACTTTAATGCTACTGTCATTTGAGTGCCATATTACTCCCAAGGGCACTATCCGTCATGCTTCATTTGGGCCAGATGTGCACACCAGTGTGGCTGCCATATCCTCTAAGAACACAAACAATTATTTATGTGTTCTTCCAGCAC
>PVKA01027699.1:0-30224 GCA_004027165.1 Ctenomys sociabilis | reverse complement strand
ACTCTAGTGAGTGAGTGGGTGAGTGTGTGTGTGTATATGTGTGTGTGTGTGTGTGTGTGTGTGTGTGTGTGTGTGTGTGTCCCACAGACCTGTACATGCTCAGCTCCAAGAAGCAATAGACACTAATTGCACAGTGTGGGCCTACCGCCTTTCCTATCTTTCTGAGTCCCTTTCTAAGGTCTCCAAAATGCTATTCAGCTACCAGAATTTTAGCAAGAACAGAAATAGGCACAAATCATCAACTCTATGAGTTATAAACATGCTTAGAAAAGAGTGGCAGACAGTGCAGACCTCTGGGAAGGGATTCAAAGTGTCTTGCTCGCACAAGCCTGGGGAAGGGCAGCTGCCAGATCACCTTGACTTCTTCTCTTGACTTGCACAACAGTCTGGGTTGCTCCAGTTGTGACCAAACAGCCTGGCTCTCGGCTTCATAAATTCCAGCCCAAAGCATAGTTTATTTTTGTTATGACTCCATTCGAAATGTTGCAGGGAAGCCAATTCCCCTCATCCCATTAAAAAGGTATAACACATATTTTTACCAGCCCATGGAGCTCCGTGCTTGGAGGTAACAATGTGTGCTTTGTTTCTGCACAAGGTGGCCATGAAGTACGTTGGAAGCTTTACCAGAGGTGGGCTGCTCTCTCCAAAGAGGGCTTGTGGACCACGCAACACTTGGGCATGCTTAGCGGCCTGCTTGGGCCTCACCTTATATGGAAGCTTCTCTTCTGCACAAGGGAATGACAGCCACTTGGCATGTCAGCCACCTGAGTGTAGATAATAGCCAGAACTCCCCTCTGTTCTCCTGTCCGGGAAGCCCTATCTGTCTTGAGTGCTTACCCTTTGGGCCCACTGTCTGATAGTGAATTTGGGAATGCTATCAGGTTCAGAGGGACTCAGAGCCATGGAGAGAAGCTAGCCAGAAAATTCCATGTTAGGAGGCACAGGGGACAGTATCTCCCACGTGCTGGTATGTTGGTTACTAAGCTCAAGACATGAGAGACCCCTCCCCCTAAAATGGAAGAACTGAGCCAAGCAACACACTGCAAAGTAGGTGCTTGATCATGTACATTCATATTTAATCATTTAATTTAGTTCATTGTAAGGTCAGAGTTAGCAGAAATAACTATTCATTAATGATTATTGGTTACTAATTCTCAGAACCTTTAGAAGAGTCCTCATTCCCACAAAGCTGAATGAGCTGGCCCAGTAGACTCAGAAAGGTAGGAGAGGCTATAGGCCCACACCCTGCAATTAGTGTCTATTGCTCCCTGGAGCTGAGCATGTGCAGGTCTGTGGGACACACACACACACACACACACACACACACACACACACACTAGAGTTGACACAAGAAATGAGGGAAGAAGAGAAGGGAGCCAGGGACCTCTTATCCCCAGGAGGTCAAAGGAGAATAAATGAATTTTATGGGTACATTGGTATACATGATGATCACATTCCTCACAGGGAATTCATAACCATATATAATATCTTGATTCTTCTTTGTCTATCCAATTAACACCCTCCCCCTCCAGGTACTATTTCAGTCCATTGGATCTAGCATCTCCTATCATCAGAGCAACCCCGTGAGGCAATACTACTTTGTACCCATTTTCAGGTGAGCACACCAAGGTATGGACAGTTAAAGAATCTGCCCGAAGTCACACAGCTCATGTACGGCCACCTAGGGTTCCATCCCAGGCAGTCTGGCCCCATGAGGGTTTTAACAGGCCCTGATGGGAGTGACCCTTGGGCATGGTACAGAGCATGTACAGGGGAATAGGGGCAAATCCAGGTGGATGGAGCAAGTGTAGGAAGGTGGCAGGAAATCACTCCAGAAGCATGCTCCCACCATGTGATGGACATCTTTGAATGCACTGCATCTGATGAACTGTAATACTGCTACCGCTAACAGCCAGCATCTTACAATCTTCTGTTGTTCATGGGGCCAATCATAGTCTGTCTTTGCATTTGCAGGCGTCCAAAGCGACCACCAGCTGAGGGTTTATCAGCTGCACTCCCCTGTGCCCTTTTGCTACAGGCTGTTAACGCTGATTTCAAACCTGCCTCATGTCACATACACCCCATTTTCATTAAAAAAATTCTGGTATCATAGCTGTGTTCTTAAGTGGCTGCTTTACCATAGAGCTGTTTTTAAAGCACATCATATTCCATTTCTGGTAATGGCTAAAGTTTCCTGGATGACAATGTTTTAGGACTCATGCAGAATCGTAAGAGACAAAGAATCGAACATTCTTTTGGCAGGCATTTGCATACAGAGTGCCAGTATTCCTAAGAAAGTATCATCAAACACAATTTCACTAGACATTGCTTATGGGAGCAGGGATCAATTCATAGAGGATCAAAAATAATACACTGTGACTCCATATTTTTATTGGCCACTAGCTGCAGGGTTTGTGTTATTATATGTTTAATCAATTCTAGGGCATTTAGTTGGTAAATCTTTGGAATGAAGTGGGATTGTGTTTTTTTTCTTTCACTTTAATGGAGTTGCCAAGCAGATGAAGGAAGGAGACAGGCTCTTAATTTGTCCACATTGCCTTGGGGACCTGGGCTGCCCTTCTGCAGGGGACTTATCAATGGCCCTGTTTCTCTTTCCTTTTCCTACCTTGGATCAAATATCTGAGATTGACAACATTAGATTAGAAACAAGATCATGCTGTGTCATAAGTGAAAGGGCCCATAGCAGCATTTTGTTATTTCCATCATTTCTTTGTTACATACTTGTGCTCTGGACTGTAGGACTGCACCTATGTTAGTGTGTGGGGTTGTGTGATTTGTTAAGACTCCTTCAATGCAGTAGCATAGACTGGGTGACTTAAACAATGAAAATTTGTCTTCTGATAGTTCTGGAAGCTAGAAAGCCAAGATCAAGGTATACTTTCTGTGGCTTATATCCTGGCCACCTTTTCCCTGTGCCTTTGTATGGCCCTGCCTGTGTGTTGAAGCCTTCTTATAGACACCAGTCACGTTGGATAGGGCACCTCGATAATCTCATTTTAATTTAATGCCTCTTTAAGACCTTGTGTTCAAATACAATCCCATTCTGAGATATCAGGAATGGGGCTGCAGCATATACATTTTGGGAGAACACACAGCTCGGTGCATAAGAGATACCTCGGGCATCTGCCCTAAACATGAAGGGGTACAAGCCCTCTTCCATGTTCATCTTCATTCTCCCAGCTTACCTTTCTACAGGGTGTCCACCTGTCAGCCCATGGTGCCCCACAGCTCCTTCGCAGTGTGTAACAGGACACCTCTCATCCACTCCAACAGGCTAGGACCACTCGGAGCCAGGGCAAGTCCCTATGAAACAATCAAGAGAGACCCTCATCCAGACTGCCACCAAGCTCCTGCTCTGTACCTCCTGCTCATCTGGGGGCTTTGGGGCTGATTGTCTTGTGTAAGAAATTGTAAACGTTGTGATTTTTTTTTAAAGATTGGCTATATGTAAATTGCATTAGTATATGCAAATATATTTTTCTATGGATTAAGTTTTAAGAATTTATAATTCTATACAATACTTTTAATTACAAAAATTAAAACCAGGTGGTTGGAGACCTAGCTCAGCAGCATAGTGCCTGCCTAGCAAGTGTAAGGTCCTGAGTTTGATTTCAGGTTCTAAAAATATATAGTGACCTTGTAGACAGAGGACCAATTTTGTTGTGCAGAACTGAATGTGCAGTCTCCATCTTTGCCAATTCCCTGCAAGGCTCAGTGCTGAGCAGTGTTACTAGGATGTACGATGCAGGGCTAGGATGAGAATGAGTAGGTCTTAGTTCCTGCTCCCAGGGAACTCAGAATTCTTTGAGTTTCATTTTTGGATAAAAGAGTCCATGATTGGCATCAAAGGTATCTGAGTTGGAGGCCATGGGCCTCAACTCCTGGCTATCCTTTGCCATTTGAAGCCTAACAGCTCTGAGATGGTAAACATGACTTTATTGGACCCATGCATGAAAATTGTGCCTCTCAACCTTTTTAAATGCAGGAGTGGTGATTTCAGGGCGGTCAATAGTGAGAAAGCTAGAAATTGAGCTTGCAGGTAAGTACCTTGAAAGGACAGAAAAAGGCTAAAGGAGCTGCATGAAATAGGAAACACCAAGGCCTTTAGCTTGTCTTGCTGGAGGCAAAGAATGTTCACAAAAACAATCCAGCTGTTGCCATATTAGGCCTCCATTAAGGAAAAAAATATATAAAAAATTAGCATTCATGCAATCCTGTAAAAGTAATGTAATGTGAGTATAAAGAAGAGTTCTACAATGTTAAGAAAAGAGAAATGGAGAGAGGGAGGGAGAGAAGAAGAAGGAGGGAGAGACAGAGAAAGAGAGAGGAGAGAGAAAAGAGAGAGAGAGGAGAGAGAGAGAGAAAGGAGAAAGAGAGAAAGGAGAGAGAGAGAGGGGAAAGAGATAGAGAGGGAGAGGGAGGGAAGGAGAGGGAGAGAGAATATGAATACTAAGTACAGTACTTGAATGAGATTGGCCCTCAAATGGCCGGCCATGGGGGGCAAAACTCCCAAACTTCTGTTTCATCCTTTGGTGCTGTGGCCCAGGCTGCCTGTGTGCCTACAGGAGAAAGCTAGCCTTCCATGTCTAGGCCACATCGAAGGAGTGGTAGAGACTGGGGCAAACCAAATTGTGTATATCTTCTAAATTCGATGATGACTACCCAGACCCAAACACCTATTGCCATGCAAAATAATTTTAAATATTGGCAACCAATTTAAGACCCTCTTAAAAACATGGAGAGGCCCAAAGAAGACTTCTCTTGGTCACTAATTTGCATCCTCTGTTCTAAAGTGGGAATCAGATCCTTGTAGTTTACACCGAACATCTGAAACAGCAAGTGCAACTCAGGACAAGTTTCCTAAAGAGGAAAGTGCAGACAGGAGCCACAGCGATCTTGCTCCACATTCCCTTCCTCATGCCTGGCTCCCTTAGCAAACTGCACAATCTACTCAAGGTGCTATGTTTGTGTGCATCTTTGAGCATATACCTCAGTCCGGCGAGGCAATCCCCGACCTCTGCGGGCAATTCCTGTTCTATTTGCTTTCAAACGTTCTCCTCAGGGTTTCACTCAGAGCTTGTCTAAACAAAGTGGAAACTGTGGTTGAGTTGGACAAACTTAAGAATATTCTCAGTTCCGCATCTTCCCTAAATATCAGGGGGAGGGACCAGCTTACTAATAAATTATTCAAATGTGTATTCATTCTTGAAACATTTTAAGGATGTTTACATTGAAACCAGATGCGGGCTCCACTGATGGGGCCCCCATTTCTGTTGATTTTACAGCTTTGCTGCTCCTTGAGTTTTCTCAGTAGGGTCTTTGTTTCCCTCACAAGTGGAAAGAATGTTTCTTTTGTTTGTTTTTCTTTGCCATCAGGGCTGGCCAGCCTCTAGAGGGAACTCTGGCCATGCTGTGAATTGGCCAGCATCCCTTCCTTTCACTCCTTGAAAGTCACTTGTGTACAGAATGGCAGATCTTCTCTGAAAAGACGTGTGCCTGGGTTTTTCTGATTTGTTTTCTTTTTTTCTTCATGTGGTTGAAATTTTTCAGCACTCTGAACAATAGTTAGCTAATTCTCCTAAACAGAGAAGTTGAATAAGTTCTAGACATCCACAGAGGAAGAAGATACTAGGACTTCTAGGGAATTTCAGGTGGACCTTTCATGTCATTGGAAAACAAAGTTTTTATTTCTAAGCTGAGCTCGATCCACAGTCAAATAAAACTCATTCGTTCAAATAGCCCTTGATCTTACTGGTTAGCAGATGAACATGTAGAAAGAACCAAAAGAGAACTGTCCAAGTCTAAAGAAAAAGTGAAAGATAAAAAAAGAGCTTAGTGAATGTTTTCTACTCACATTTTGATCTACTAGGTCCTTTGATTTGTTCAACGTTGACTTACTGAGTACCTAATGTGTACTGCTGAGGCCTACGCTGGGGATCATCTTCTCATGGGGATGACTGAAGATTCTAGAACATCACATGGCAAATTATATGGAGAGGAACACACAGGATAGTGGAGACAGTGCTAGCTAGGAAGGGTAAAGGTACAAGGAGAAAGGACCTTGGGATGGATGTGGCCCCGAAGAGACTATCAGGAGGAATTAGCTGGACTACAGATTCTCAATCTTTCATGTGGTAAGCACTCATTTAGGAATCTTGTTTTATTCATGATTATGACCAAAGACTCTAGGGAAGTGGTTAAGATTCTGCATTTCTAAGGCATATCATGAGATGCCAAAATGACTTTGAGTAGCAAATTCTAAATGTTGATGTGGGTTGGGAAGATGGAAAGGCAGCAGCAAAACATTCTAGGCAGAAAGAATATCTGTCAAAATACCTGGAGGTATAGGAGCATTTGGAACCTGTGGGAAAATGCAAAGAATGAGAGAAATGGGGACAAACACATGAGCTGGATATTAGATCAAATTGTGAGGGACCTTGATGGTATATTAAGGGCCTTAATGGCACACTAAGGAGCTTGCCGGTACACTAAAGGCCTGGACAGTACACTAAGGGCCTTGATGGTGCACTGAGGTCCTGAATGGTACACCAAGAGCCTGGAGTTTTACCTGAGGAAAACAGAGTGTTAAGCAAAATATTAATCAGAACCCCTTCCCTACAGAAAGTGACAGATGGTTACTATGGTTACTATGTGACAGATGGACTGAGAACGGTGCCCCCTTAGAAGCAGGGGAGCAGTTATAGGGCAGTTGTGTCCATCTACTAGAGAAAAGATAAGGTCTTGAACTGAAACAATAGCAGTGGGTAGAGAGAAAAAGCATCCACCTTTAGAATATTACAAAGTTGGAATTATGAGATGGTTGAGAAAGAGGACAGCTCCTTAGACTTGGGGAGCACTCCTTCTGTGCCTCATTTCTGAGAGCAGTTCTCTGCTCCAAAAGGTAATAATTGGGAACAAAGATGCCACTTGCAGTTTATAAAACACTAGACCGAAATCTGTACCCAGGATTCCTTGATTCAAGGCCTATCTTCATGTCTACTGTTCCTTGTTGCTCCTTGGAGCATTGAATTAACTGCCACAGAAGAGAAATTGGGACATCTCATCCAGGGCAAGTCATGAAAATTCTTATGCCTAGACCTGAGATAGAGAGGAGACAAAGTTCCACCATCCCAAGGTGACCCATGTACATTATGATTGGCCCCAAAGCACCTGAATTCTGTTGTAATCAATGGGACAGGGATGTTTCATATTTTGTCCAAAATTTTACTTTTCTGTCTTCTAACAACATATTTAAAGAAACCAGTGAAGGAAGGACCTGTCAAACTGTCCCCTAGTATTGAGGGACCATTTTTGGCAAAATATGAATTGCTGCCCTTTCGGGCTTTCTGAGTTTCAGAAGTCTTCATTTAATGATCTGGCTAAAGTGAACCAGGTCTGCAATTTCTAACATGTTTCTAAATGTTTTGCCAATGTGAGAATTTTCCAGGTTCATTTTGCAGGCTTTTTTATATAGGTAACTTGAGCCAATATTCCAGAGTCATTAAAGTTATTCCATCAAGATTATTGCGTATTAAATAAAAAACCCCAACATACTGACCAGGATTAAAAGTCATCCAAATCATGGGATTCTCAATGTATGGAACATCACCAAGCCCTACTTTTAACTTTCCCGAATAAAACTTAAAATATTATTTTTTCAAATTTTAAGAGTCTCATGCTCTACCGACTGAGCTAGCCGGGCAACCCATTTTTTCTAATTTTAAAAGCAGTATAGTTTATATGGACAGCTTGAAGAAAAGTATAGAGAAAAAAAAGAATAAAAAGATAAAAAGAGCAATCATAATTTCACTGCCAGAGTCTGACCACTGTCAACACACTGGCTTGTATCCCTACCATCTTTTAATTATATACATTACAGCTTGGATAGGAAGTGTCCCCCAAGGGCACCAGGCCTGGTGCCTGGTGCAGCTGTTTTCAGAGCTGGGACTTTGGGGAAGTGACTGGATTACAAGAGCTCTGAGCTCACTGATGTGTTTATCTTATGATGGGCTCATTGTGTGATGGATTGTTGGGAGGTGGTGACATTTAGGAGCTTGGACATAACTGCAGGGGTTGGCTTTCCCTAATTGAACACAAGCTGCCTGGTAGACTCCAGCTCCTCTGAGTCTCACCTCACAACATGATCACACTGGGGATAAAGCTCTGATCCCTCAGGGGAACAAATAATATCCAAACCATAGCCATATTCTTAATGCCAAGACTTGTTGTTCAGAGGTAGAGTACTTGCCTATGACAGATCAGTCTGAACTCTAGAGCTGCAGAAGAGGAAACTCAGGAAGGCTGTTAAGAATTAGGCACTGCTCTAGTGTTTGGTTCACTATGAATGTTAGAACACAATCTAGAAGGTGAGAATTGAGAGGGAATTCTAGAAATCATCAAATCCAGCCCCTTTTATTTCCTTTTCTCTTTCTTTTTCTTATTGTAGTGAGGATACTTCACTTCTTATCTACCCTCTTAAGAACTGTTAAGAGCACAGTATACTTCTGTGAACCACCAGCACAGTGCTGTATAACCTATGTCTAGAACTTGTTCATCATGCATTTTGACCACCTCCATCTGTCTGAGTCACTATAATGAAAATACCATAGACTAGGTGTCTTAAAAATGGATATTTTGTGTCTTATAGTTGTAGAGGCTGGCAAGTTCTAGATGAGAGCGTTAACCTATTCAGATTCTGTTGAGGACACTTCTCCTGGCATGCAGTTTTCTAATATGGCTGAGACAGAGAAAGAGTAAACAAGCTCTCTGGTGTCTTGTCCTTTAAGGACACTAATCCCATTATGTGGGCAGCAACTTCATGACCTAACTTGCCAAAGGCCTCATTTCCAAATACCATCACCTTTGGCAGTAGGGTTTTGTTATGGTCTGTGTATATTTGTCCTCCCAAAGCCTCTTATGGAGATGCAATTCTACTGTTTGTGATTAATCATGATCCAAGGCTGGGATTATGGATGTGAGTGCTGTTGGGATTATGAGTGTGAGTGCTATACCCAGCCTGGCGTGGGTGGATAGCCTGAATGTAACATAGGAGAGACAGGGCAGATCTGCTCTCTGTAGCCATAGTTGCTGCTACTCCTCAGTTTTGCTCTCTGCTCTTTGCTGCCACCGTGAAAGGTTGCCCTGTGCTGCTCTGCACTGGAGCCAGCTGAGTATGGGCTGAAACCTCCAGTAACTGCGAGCTAAACAGACCTTTCCTTCCTTCATGTTGGGTGTCAGGTGTTTGTCCCAGCAATGAGAGAAGCATAACTGAGACAACTTTCTTTTTTTTGAGACAAGTTTCAATGTGTGAATTTTCAGAAGACACCTGCATTTAACTCACAAGATCATCTTAATAAATGACACCATTGTTAAATGAGTTGCTCAGGTACCAAATGTAAGCCTTCCCCCAGACTCTTACCCCTCTTGTCCCACCACAAGGCTTATGGTTCCTCTTCTACCATGGCCAGTGCCTCCTTAGTACTTGTATCAGTCAAGTGTAAGGCACCATCACCCTTCAGCTACACAAATTCATTAGCCATCTGACAGGTCCTTTGGCTTCCTCTCTTACTTACAAATCCCCACCTACACAGCAGCCAGGACTGCTCTTAAAACATAATCTAGATGATGTTACTTCCCCGATTACTCTTTTCAATAACTTCTTATCCAAATAAAATCCAAACTCTTTATCATGACTGTTCCTGTTGAGTTTTGATTGCCTACTTGACTAGATTCAGGTATCCCTAGAGGGCAGTTGTATTGTGAACGCATGCTCCTCCTCACTGGGTTGACCAGCTGACAAGCTCATGACTGAGTAGACTATTAGTAGGTGGAGCTTCATTGGAGGATATGGAACTTGGGCCATCTCCTTGGAGAGTATATCTGGACCCCAGTCCCTTCTGCGCTTGATCTCCTCTTGTTCTCTTCTTCCTGGATGCCATAAGTTAAGCAGCCCTCCCCCATTTTGCCCGTGTGGCACAGTGTGCCCTGATGTATCTGCCATGTAAACAGGTAACCACGGACTGAAATCTCTGAAATCATGGGCCAAGATAAAATCTTTTCTCCTTTAAATTGTGTGTGTTGTGTATTTTTTTCTTTCTCTTTATTTTCTCTTTCTTTCTTTTTTTTTTTTGTATCTTAGGGAAGGATCTACAGGGTGTTCAGGGTCTCACTACTATATCAGACTAGTAGGGATCTTCCTGTTTACAGCCTCCCAAGAGCTGGGATTACAGTTGTGCACCACCATGCCCAGTCCCAATTGCTATCTCAGTGTGTCCTGGGGGTGCAGCCAACACAGCAGGCTGGGGCATCGAACCCCTGGCCCCTGAGCCTGCTTGCAGGTGTTTTAATCTGCTGAGCTATTTGGCTGGCTCTGTTGTGTTGTGCATTTTGACCCAACAATGGAAAGGTGACTCATACGTGACCAACAAAGCCCTGTCAAGTTTTATTCCTTCACATCACTCCCCCCTACCCCCCACACTTCATTTGTGTTGCTCTGACCATAATGGTCTTATCCTTTTCCTATCATAGGCTAAGCTGGTGCCCATCCAAGGCTGTTAATGTTGATGTCCCCTCTACCTCAAGGTCTTCCCCTAGAATCTTAAATGGCTTACACCACTGAAACCCTTAAATAATATCTTGTCATATGGGGATGGGGACATCATCCCTGACACCCAAGTGCAGATGGCATCCATCCGCAACTTCAGTCCCTTAATACCCTCTTTCCCTGATTTACTTCTCTATAAAGGCACTATGATTACCTGACTTCAGATATTCGTTATTTATTTGTTATTTGTGAAAAGAGCCCATCCCTGGGACTGAGAGCTTCATGAACACTTATGTATCTACTTGGTTGAGTAAATGAAAATTGTATCCCCATCTTTGATCACATAGATGTGCCCTGGTAAGCATGGGATCGGCTTTGATTTCTCACTATTATGCACAGTACCGTGATAAACTGTCCGATGAATATATCCTTTCTGTGTTTCATTAACTCTGTTCTGAGGGAACAGAGTTAAATCAACAGATTTGTAGACTTGTAACACATTTGGTTCACTTCATGAAACAGGTTTCCCACACTCCTGTCAATCTATACCTATATTAATAAAAGGTATACGAGACTGTTCCTGAAAATTTTACTGAAGCTGAATGCAATCACTTCTAAAATCTGATGCACTTTAATAGTAAATTAACTGCATTTTCTGTTTCTTTGAATATTTGTGAAAGGAACATCTCTTTCATCTCTGCTTGTCATGAGTATGTATGTGCTCATGCATACGTGTTTGTTTGTTTAAGTGCTGAGGATTGGACCCAGGGCCTCAATCAGCTAAGAGCATAAGACATATATTTATTTTCATGTGAACTTGTGCTTAGCCCCATTGTCTACAGTCTATCATTTGCTTATCCATTTGTAAGGAGTGGGACTATTGTCCTGTTGCATATAGATATGACAGAAATATTTTCCTACCTTGTTATCTTCTTCCTAGTTTTTATTGTGATAGTATTTCTTTCACAGAAATTTTATTTGGCTTTTGGCCAGTTCTATCTGGCTTTATTTTTATATGACTATTTATTTATTTATCATTTATTTATTTGGTGCAGGGCCTTGCTATGCAGCTTGAACTCATAGAGATCCTCCTGCTTTCAGCCTCCCCAGCTCTGGGATTACAGGCCTGGGCCACCATGCTGGTCTTGGTGGCTGGCTCAGTGCACAGTTCCAAGTCTGGCATGATATGCCATATTGGGGATTGAACCCAGGTCCTTGTACTTGCCAGGAAGGTGCTTAGACCGCTGAGCTATCTCCCCATCCCTCTGTTGTTTTTTGTGGTTTTGTTTTTTGTTTTTTATAGGACATATCCTTCTCTTTTTATACTCACAAAGTACTTTTTCATCCTGAAATTAGATCTTCACTATTCTTAGCTATCTAATCTGTATAAAATTATCTGAGTGTCAGTTGTGAGATATAGATTATGACTGTTAATTTTGTCCCTGAAGTTAACCAGATCTTTTACACACTTTAGAGAATACTCCATCACTTTCCCACTACTGGAATTTCAATTTTTATCACAAACTGATTGCTTTTAATCATTTGAGCTAGTTTTAAACAGTTAGTGCTTAATAAAATTGAGGACTTGTTTAACATTTAAAGGCAAAGAATAGTGTAAAAAAGTATGTTCTTCTGTTATAATTAATAAATATTCAATAACCTTGCTTGAAATAAAAAGGTTTTGGTGCCTGATACCTTCACCACATACGACGTGACTGTGGCTTTCTACTCATAATTGTCTTTTGTAGTCATAAAGTCCTTTATGAAAATCTGAAGAGAAAGAGAAAGGCAGGATAGCCTCACACCAAAGTTCAAACTATGCACTGCCCGACTCCAAGGAATCTCTGTTGTATATAGTGAGCTGTATTAATGAACCCCCGAGTTTTAGAGTCTATAATTTGTGCAGCTTTGTATAGCCATCCTGAAGAGAGAAACCCTGTTAACATTCCCACCTAGCCTTCAAAGCACAAGTACAATATCTTCTGAGGCTTACTAGATCTTAGGAATTGACCTCATCCTTCATAGAAAAGCCTTCATCATAACAAAAAATTGACTTGTCTGTTGTTATGAAGCCTAGTGGTAGCTCGGAGAGTGGATTCTTGATTTTGCACTTTTTCTCATCATTCTAGTTTGTTTTTTTATTTAAATATTTTTTGAGTAGACAGAAAGGTACAAAAGCTTGCTTACCCACAAAGAAGATGCTACTCATCCCCACCCTTTCACCCCTCTGATATTCCTCATAAACAAACCCTAGCACCGGTTCGGACACTTTCAGAAATGGCCCAGGTCTGTCCAAGCAAACACACGCACACACATATACTTCCAATCCCACTTCCTTAACCTAAATGCCAATGTGCCGTACACTATTCTGTATTTTGACTTTTGATTTCCAGCATATCTTGACGCTTGTCCTAATCAGCACATGGAATTTTCTCACCCTCTCTTGCAGTAAAGTATATTCTACTGTATAATATAAATAACTTGTTTAACTGTACTGAGGGACTTCTGCTTTCTATTAAAACACTAGTGGAGTGAATAATGGACTCATGCCATTTTGCATATGGGTGATAAGTAAGATAAAGTTTTTGCAAGCTGGTCAAAAGCATTGTGCATGTAGAAGCCTAGTAAATGTTGCCAAATGGTCTCTGTAAACACTGTCCTGACAGGAGCTGATTTTCTTACATCCTCAGGAACACCGTCTTAGCAAAGTGGCAAACTTACAAGACGGTGCAGTTTTTCTTAGCTTTTCTCTTCATGTGGGTGAGTTTGAATGTATTTTCATCTGCTTTAAGGTTACAGAGGTCCCTCACTTATCAGGAGGTTACGTTCCAGACACCCCCGTGATAAGTGAAAATCAGTGAAGTAGAGATGTTATATTTATTTTATTATTTATATATATTTTAAGGCTTTATAAACCCTCCCTTCCCATATTCTTATAAACCTGTCTCACACTTAAAAACACTTCTAGTGTTGGGGCTGGGGAGAAGGCTCAGTAGAATAAGTGCTTCCCTGGCAAGCGCAAGGTCCTGAGTTCAATCCCCGGTTCTGGCAAAAAATAAATAAATAAATAAATAAATAAATAAAAACCATTTCTAATGTTATTCACCATTTTGTAAACCCATAAACCTATGTAATTTTAGCAATATATGTATACTATACACTATTGCAAAATCCCACAATATAGTGAAAACTCTGAGATAATTCAGATTAATATTTTTGAAAACCCGTGAAACAATGAATCTACAAAAGTTGAACTGCAAAATAGTGAGGGACTACTGTATTTGTACTTTTGTTCTGTGTTCTGTCTTTTTCTTTCCTGTGCTCATTTTGTTTTTCCTGGACTGTGGGTCTTTTTTCTTACCTCTTTGTGGACAAGCAAGTCTAACTAATTATACTAAAACTGAAATCTTTTCTTGTACTTAAGAGTCGCTGTACTTCACTCTGACTTGCCTGCTTGTGCAGTTCTCTGCCTTCTTTGGGAAGGGATTATTGATCTTTTTCTCTTTGATTTGAGAAGTCACTTGTGAATTTTAAAGCATCGATTTTTGAGCTCCTATTGCCTGCCTCTTACAGTTGAGCATGCTGTGTCTTCTAACCATATTGCAATTTTTCTCATTTCATAAAACAGGAGAACATTTTAGAAGACTACGTGCAAAATCCAACCAACTTTATAACTGTCACCAACTCAGGAAACAGGGGCTCAACACCATGATCATGTGTATAAGGGACAAGATAGTATTGATCATTAATTGTCTGACAAATATAGTTTTAGAATTAGAAAAATGACAAAAATCTAAGACAAATTTGGCAAGAAGTGTATAAAGAGTTGCTGAACTCTGACATATTGCTTGTAGTTGCTAGAAAAGGTAAAGAAAAAAAGACACCCCTACATAAACAAAGAAAAATGGATTAATTACAATATATATTAATGTATATTACTATATATTAATTCAGTATATCCTGTTAAAATTTCACTTGGTCTGTGAAACATTTCTGGATTTCCTTTTGCCACTAACTTTCCCCCAGAACTCTGTGTGTCTCCTCTGGGAACTATCAATGACTTTTATTAGAGTTGGTCACATACAAGAATATTCCTAAGAGAACTGCCAATTTCTGTTAGTGAGCATCAGTTTTTCCAAAAGAAATCTCAAAGGCCTCAAGCCACAGTATTCTTTTTTTGCCTGAGGCATACTGAGGTATAGTTTACACACAGTAAAATTCACCCTGGTGTACAGCGAGGCCAGTGAGTTCTGACGTGTTTCTCCGTGTGTGTAATCACCACCCAGATCAAGATACAGGATATTTCCATCACCATACGGGTTCTTTGGGGACGTTGCTGCCAGTCCCCTCCCCCACCCGCAGGCCCTGTCAATCACTAATGTGGTTTCTGTCCCAGTGGTTCCACTTCTCCACAACGCCTTAGAGAAGAAGACGCGTATTCTGTGGCTTTTGTGTCTGACTATTTATATCTAAGCCAGAGTACTTTGCAATTAAACTCTAGGGAAATAATTTCCTTTCAGCTCTGTGGAATTTAGTCTGAGTAGACTTGCTCATACAAATCATGCCAGGGACTAGGCAGTGGTCACAAGGAAGGAGCCAAGACGAAGCGGGAGAGAGAGCACAGACAGTGGGAGAATGACAAAGGAAAAGTGTAGTACCTCTTGATAGTCTTTACTCTTTAGAAATTAGCATTTGGTACAAGTATTTCTGTTGTGCATGGTGTTTTATGGAATCTCTACAATAACCTTAGGAATTGTTGTTATTCCCATTCTACAGATGAGGACATTGAGGCTCGTAATGTCACTTCAAGTGACTTGTCCCTAAACAGAACAAGCTCTCATTTGAAGGACTTTGTTTTCTTCAGGCCCTTTCTCATCCACAATGTACTGAGAGACAGTCGCAGAGAACACTTAGGACCCCTGAGGAAAGCATCTCCTGCTCATTCCTGCTGTAAACCTTAAATTCCAGCCATGGTAAACACTCGGGAAATATTGTGTGAGGAGCCAACCCCAAGGCATATGCTGTCCTGACCCTCAGGCCACAGGCACTTCATTTGCCTTCCTGATAGCTCACCAGGCTCTGCCACTTTTTCTCATTTTTCAAAGTTTCCTTTTGTACTTAGTGTCTTTGGATCACTGTGTTTTTGTGTTGGGGCCCCTTGTCCCAATGTGTGCCATGAAGCATGTGTTCCACACGCCCACCTTTGGGTCACCTGTCATTTTAATGAGGCGATGTCTCAGTTACTTTTCTCCCATTACTGGGACAAAATACCCAACTTCCAGAATGAAGGAAGGGAAGGTTTACTGAGCTCACAGTTTGTGGAGGTTTCAGTCGGTACTCTGCTGGCTCCAAGGCGGGATGGCACAGGGTGCAGGGCAGCAGTTCAGGGCAGCAGAAAACAGCACCAAGGCAAGAGCAAGAAGGGAGGAGCAGCTGCAGGGGTGGCAGAGGCAGAGGCAGAGCCCAAGCCTCTCTCCCTCACGTTGCTTCTAGGCCATCTGCCCTAGGCTGGCTGACCAAAGTTCCCAGCACTGGATCATGAATTAATCACAAACTCTGGAGGCCACCCCATGACTGCATGAGGCTTTGGGGGGACAACTAGACACACACCATAACAGGAGTCATGTTTGTTAGGGACCACTTCTAAGGCAAGACTCAGTAAACCATTCCTCACTGTCTTCTCTATCTAGATCACAAGGAATAAGAATCAAGATCAGGTACAATGAAATAAACACCAATGCCTAACAATGATGTTAAGAACTATTTTATCTTAGACCTATTTCAATATAAGACGGTCTGTAGCTAAATAGTCATTAAATGAATAGGAACTCCAATCTTAGGACATAAAATGTCTTCCCAAACAATGTTTTGGGAACATTTGCTTTTTAAAATGAATTGGGATGGTTGAAAGCAGACAAACATGTCAGAAATGAGGACACTGGGGGACACTGTAAAATCAAAGACTTCAGTGTGAAATTGGTATATTATCATCTAAATCTAAGTACTCCCAGACAGATCCTTAGAGTGCTGCCAACCTCTGGATACTTTCTAACTTTTCAGCGTCTCATTATTCCTTTTCATAATCATGTTTCCAAAATAGTTCTTTTATTGGCAATGAACTTTGGTCAGTGGAAGCAGAGTGGGATCTGGCTTACAGATCAGAGTTTCCATTTATTTAAAATATGTGTCTATTTGGTATCCTAGACATTTCCAGTAAAATTTGATCCTAGAGTATAAGAAAAATCCTATTTGATGCTACCTGTGTGAAACAATATTAATACTCAGTCTTAAATTAAGTGAGCAAGGGCCAGCGAGATAGACCAACATGGGGACTGGGTTGATCTCTGGCACCACACGCTGTGCAGGCCCTGCCTCAGGGGGCGCTGAGCCCCTGAATCAGGGCATAGTGGTGCCTGTCTGTAATCTCAGCACTGGGGAGGCTGGAAACAGGAGGATCACTATGAGTCTGAGCTGTGTAGTGAGACTGTGTCAGTTACTCTTCTCATTGCTGGGACAAATCCCTGACACCCAGCATGGAGGAAGGGAAGGTTTATTTAGAGAGTAACCTTTCATAGCGGCGGCAAAGAGCAAGAGAGCAAAATGGAGGAACAGTGGCAACAATGGCAACAGAGAAGTCTGCCTCCCTTAAGTTACATTCAGGCTATCAGCCCCAGGCTGAGAGTAGTACTCACACCCGTAATCCCAGCAGCACCCACACCCATAATCCCAGTGGATCATGAGTTGGTCACAAACTGTAGAAGTCTCCACTCCATGACTGCATGGTGCTTTGGGTGGGGGGACACCTAGACATAAACCATAACAGAGACCCTGTACCAAATATATAAAAAAGAAAAGAAATTAAGTGAGCAATTGTACTCACTGGCAGAATTATCATCCCAGATCTGTAGAGAAGATTGGAGCAGCTGGCACTCAGTGGTATGCATGTCTATGTGACAGTGAAATAGCAGACTCCGTGCTTTATCATCACAAGCCAAGCTATTGGAACCCACTCACTTTGGGCCTAGACAAAACCTGTCTGAACTACTACCTACTGGCTCTTTGTTGAGGCCTAGGAATGGAGATGGGGAGAGGTCAGGGATGCTGAGGACAGAGGTCAGAGTACAGATTAGGATTTGGGGGCCAAGACAAAATGAGGAACAAGAAAGAGCTCAAAGATTGAACAGCGCTGGCCAGAATGGGTCAGCACTGGGCCTGCAAGTTAGGGTGAAGAAGCTAAGAGAGAATGGAGCTCAGCACTGTTCAGGTAAGAGCTGGACCACTGGAGGACATGGCTATGGGGGGCAAAAGGCTTCAAGAAAAGTAGGTTCAGGGAGCAGATCTAGCGGACAGGATGGCACATGTCATGGGGCATTGGGACAGGCTAAGGAGACACAGAGGACAATGGCACCACACAACAGTCTGATGTCTAGAAAGTCCAGCTTTCCCTGCCCACCACCCAGATGCCTGGCCATGTCAATCAGCGACTGTCCATTGGCTACAGCCCCTCAAATCTGCCACCTGCTGAAACATACAACTTTCTCCCCCATCCTCAGTGATAAGCCACAGGCTTGGCTCCCAAACTGTGGCCCTGGATTGCTCGGCTGCTCACTTATTCTGTGACACTCAGTAACACTTACTTCCCTGGGCCTTGGTCTTCTCCTCTGAAGCACTGGGAGCTGTTCTGGGAGCCACCTGAAGAATTGGTCGAAGTGCTAAATGCACGAGCACATGTGCTGTAGCTGTAGTTAGCGACTATTTTGGTTTCCTAGGGCTGCCATAGCAAATTACCATAAACTACATGGCTCAAAACAACAGAAATGTGTTCTCTCATTGTTTTGGAGGCCAGAAGGCTGAAATAAAGATGGCATTTCCTTCTGGAACCACTAAAGGAGAACCTGTCCCTTGTTTTTCTCCTGCCTTCTGCTACCGCTGGAATCCTTCCTTACAGACATATCTGTTTACTCTCTGCCTCTCTCCATTCTCCCTGCATGTCCCAAATCACTCTGGTTTCTCTTACAAGGGTGCTGGTCACTGGGTTTAGGGCCTACCCCCAATTCAGAATGGTTGTGTTTCAAGATTCTGAATTGTATTTGTGAACTTGTCTCCAAATTAGGGTACATTTGCAGGTTCTGGGAGTTCAAAGTTGGTTTTATCTTCTGTGGAACCACTATTAGCTCATGAAGTTTTCATAACTTAGTTATGAAATTAGTTTTCAATTTAAGATTTTGCTGTTTCTTGTCTGTACAATTAAAATAGTCTCCCTGCCTGCAGCACTCACACAGAAGTGCATTCTCAGTGAAGGAGCCTTGGTGATCCTCACACAGTAACTTCCTGCTTCCATCCCGAATGGTTTCCTGCCTCCTGGCAGGTGTGCAGAATGAGGCTGGGACCAGAACCTGCCTCCTGTCTGTAGTCCCCTTTCCCATGTCTTTTTCTCTACTTCTCTCCTCCAAAACAGGATGGCTCCCAAAGTGCCCCATACAGCACACTCTTTCATGCCTCCTGGCCTCTGCGTTGTCTGTTCCCACTGCCTCTGCACCATGTCCCTCCCTACAGAGGTTGCATACATCCTTTGCGATTCACTTCTTATCTCATCTCCTCTAAGAAGCATTCTAGAGAGCAACTCCAGACCCTAAGAACTCCTTCCTCATTCCCGTAATTTATTTTGTACTCACCACCAAATTCCTTGAAGATCTGTTCATGTTTCTGCTACTCCTCTAAAGTTGTGCCTTGGGCCGGGCATGGTGGCGCATGCCTGTAATCCCAGCACTCGGGAGGCTGAGGCAGGAGGATTGTTGTGAGTTCAAGACCAGCCTGAGCTACAAAGTGAGCTTAAGGCCAGCCTGAACTGCATAGTGAGACCCTGTCTCAAAAAGACAAAAAAATAAAATAAAATAAAATAAAAATAAAAAAAATAAAGTTGTGCCTTAAAAAATAAAATAAAATGAAGTTGTACCTTGCTCAATTCTGCACCACCACTGCCAATGCCACAATGGATGTCGCTGAATGAGAAATGAGTGAGTGAATAAGGGGGTTCGTAGGTTGGCAGATGGGATGCAGTGGAGTAGGATGGCTAGAAGGGTGGGAGGATAGATGGATAGTGAGTGGGTAGATGACTGGGTGGATAAGTAACAACTGGAAAGAATAAAATTCTGGATCAGCAATCATATGGAACCACCAAGTGGAACTCAGACTGAGGCTGGGCCATCTGTTAGTGGATAATGTGGTAGATATCAGTAAAGAAGGAATGTGGCCACTCAGGGTTCATGTCTGTGTAGTATAAAACTAGGAACAACTATGCATCTAAAGAATCCCATATAGTTTCTCAGAGTGCACTGATTCTTGTCCGTTTCCAAAGTCCTAAATTAAGTACGTCTCTTTGGGGGCAGATAAATCATACTTCTCATTTTATACTTTGGCATAAGAAATACTCAGTAAAGTTTAAAGTAAGTCTTAGGCAAACGTCTGACTTTAAAGCATCCACAGTTAAAGGTCTAATGTGCAGGAAGGCACTATGGAGACCCAGTAGGCTCTAGATCAACACTTCTCACACTTGAGTGTGCACACAAATCACTTTGGGATCTTGTGAAAGTACAAATCCTACATTTCCAACCCTTGAGGTGCTGCTTCTGCTGTCTGCAGAAGCAGTGTAGACAACCAGAGTCCAGGGTGTTCTGGTGTGAGGCAAATCCTGGGCCCAAGAGACACTGTCCCCTGCTTGGCTGGAAACTTGATGTCAGCACAGTGGCTGACTGTGAGGGAGGTCACACAATTCCTGGCAACACTGAGGCCTGTCACATGTTTAATGCCACATTGTGCACCCAGAATCTCCTCCCACCCCTGAGATGTTTACACCCAGGAAGAAGATAGAGGCAGGCTTTCTCTAACTCCTCTGATAAGATTTGTCAAGTGTACATCCATCACAGCCCCTGGGAGTACTTTTAGAAGCATTTAAGGAAATGCTCTGCACTCAGCTCTTAAGATTGTGTCACTGAGGGGCATCAGAGGCACGTTTGTACATCAAACTGCTGGATCAGTGACACTGCCTGTCTTGAACACACATGACTCCAGTGGTTTCCAGACACTATCAAGTGCCAGAATCCTTAGGCCTTTCCTTGGTGCAGGTGTAGCAGCTCAGGATCACATCCAAACTGCACAAAGGAGGTGGTGAATGTTTAGGAGTAGAACCAGCAACAGGCAATGGGCAGTAGTTCCTGGGGCTGTTTTGCATCTTCTTGCATCCTCCTAGTGATTTACTCAGGGATGCCCGGCCCAAGGTTCCAACTGCGAGCAAGACCTTCCGTCTGTGTGCAGCGGCACGGAGTCAGTCCATGGCATCACCATAGCACCCGATGGCACAGCTCGAGGGCCCTTCATGCATCTTCATTTAAATGGCTGCTTCCAAAGATTCTGACTTTCTACATAATGAACTATTCTTTAGGTTTTTATGCCATATTTTTTATTTCAAATTTTGGATTCCTAAAGTCTAGAGTCAATGCTAATTAAGTTTGAAAAAATACATCTCCTCTTCCTCATTAGATGATAAAAGCCAACACAGATCTTCATATGGACCTGAAAGGTAGATACTGCGCCATTATTGTCCTCAGAGTACCAATGAGGAGCCTGAGGAACAGGGAGATGAGGCACCCTGAAGCCACTGTGGAGCTGGCAGGGGACCTCCGAGCTCCCTTGTGCCCATGCTCGGCCGCTTCCCTGGGCTCCTTTTGTAATAACACTGCTAATGAGCTTTTATGAGTGTGCTTAATACCTGTCAGCAACTGTGCCCAGGGCTTCGTATAGATTAACTCCTTTTTCCTTCAAAATTCTAATACAGGGTAAACATTATTATCTTCATGTTGTGATTGGGAGAACCAGTGTGAGTGAAATGCAGCTTTTCTGGGTTTACAGCTCTTCTCGTGAGTAGTAAGGCTGTGGTTTTGACCTGAGGAGTCTGTGTTCTCCAATGTATGTCTCTTTGGTATACATAGAAGGAAGGAAGGAAAGAAGAAGGAGGGAGAGAGAGAGAGGGAGGAAAGGGAAGGAGGGGGGAAAAGGAAAGAAAGAGGGATGGGAGAGAGGGAGACAAAAGCCCATGCACTAGTTCTGCCAGCCTGCACCGGGCCTGTGCTCACTTTGTTAGGGATGTAACATATTTACATGATCCAGGGATTAGGATGTAGGCACCCTGGAGGGCCACTTTCTGCTTCCTGTTATCATGCCATTTCATGCATCTCTCACATGAATCCTCCAGAATCCTCCACGGGTTGTTCTCTGATGGGACATCTCTTCCTCTCACACCTCCCTGCACCCCATGTCACCCTTTCCATTTAGTGACACTTCCAAGTTTCAGGGAAGATTTTTCTACTTTTAGGGCCTCTCTCCTTTTCTTGGACTTTAGGTTAAAAGGCAGTTGATCTCCAGCACAAGGAGCAATGATGCCTCATTCAAAGCAGGGAAACAATATGTGCTGCAGGATGGGAGAGAGAAGGAGGAAGGAAAGGAGGGAAAGAAGAAATGGGGGAAAGATGTGGGGGGGTGAAGAAGTAGGATGGAAAGAAGGAAGGAAGCACGGAAGGAAGGGCAAAACTAAGAGATGGATGGAAAAAGGAGATGAAGAAAGGAAGTAATAATGGAAGAAGTTGGCCCAGTTGACTGTTCTTTTTTAGGCTGTTGCCCAAGGTCTTATGGCCTAGAAAAGATATTCTAAATACTTTAAAGGAGAAAGAATTGCTTTTACCTTTTTAAAGTGCATATTTATATAACACAGATTAAATGCTTCCCACATTTAAATCATCTCCCGAAGGCGCTTCCTTCAAACAAGAAGCTTATCATCTGATACTACTGCATATGCCACTTATAAAAGATGTGACTCAGTTTCTTTCTTTGTGATACAGGGCTAATGAGAGTGTTGCTTTCATAGGTCTCTTATGAAGATTATGTTAATTAATATTTTAGCAAGCATCATGTATTTATTAAATTCAGAAGAAACTTTTATACTGAAATCCAAACTATTATCTAATTCAGACCTTGAATTAGAAAGACATTTGCAGGTTCTCAGGTTTTTAAGTGAGTCAATTTGTCTCTAGCTGATTGTTTATGAAAACTCTTGTTTGTACTCCTGTTACAGTAAAATGCCAAATGTGTCCCTTTACCCACCTTCTCTTCCACTGACCATTGTATTCTTACCAAGTAAATGTTCTCCCCACAGGCTGGAGCTGTTGAGTGTTTTCTAAATGATGAGATGATCAGATTTAGAGTTTTAGCTGTCCAGAGGGCAGATGTGAACTCTTGAGGCTGTGCTGCTGTCCAGAGGTGCTTGGGTTGGGTACTAGACACTCATTTGTCACCTACCTTCTTGGGTCATCACTGTGGAAGGCCTGGTGACCCCATTAATGAAAAACCAGCCTCATTTGTTTTGGCTTGAACCAACCTACCAGTGTCTTAAATTCAGTGACAAACTGTTTTCTTTGGAAGCTAAGCATCCAGAGGTTTTGGATTAAGCTCAGTTGCTAGTTGAAAAGTTCCAAACTGCAAGTGAAATGACTTCAAGCAACAGTGGCCTGGCTGGGGGTAGGGTAGGGGAAGAGGCATTGGAAAGTAGATTTTTGGCATTGGAGGGTGTTTATCAGGGAGCATAATAAGAGAGAATCTACACTATTAGGGGATGGCATGGGTAAGCCATTGGAATACTCTTTTGCAATGTTATTCTATGTTTTATTTAGCTGAGTTCAAGATGAAGGGTCCTGATATTATGTTTTTGTTTTACTTTTGTTTCTACCTGGAATAGAAAGCACTTTGAAGATAACCCTAGGAGGTAGAAAGGGATGGGAAAGATCCCTCATGCACACAGATGTAAGCTTAGTACCTTCTGGGGAAGACTAGAAAAAGCCACCCTAGAGACCAAAGGCTGGGAAGATGGTGACTCAGAGGAATCTCTGCTGAGGAGAATCACTAGGGAGATACCTACTCCAGGGAGGGGATTCATTGGAGCTTGTGTCTTTTCTCTGAAAGTAGCTGTGAATAGGAACAAGGGAGAGGCAGCTCTTGGAGTGCAGAAAAGAAATGGGCTTTTCAGGCAGCCATTGCTTGGCTGCAGGGTCCAGGGCCACAGGGTCAGGAGTTTCCCAGAATTCTAGTGCTTTTGCATCATTAACCCAGGTGAGTGTCTGGTTCTTGGAGATGAATCCACTGTCTCTCTTGCTCTTCTGCTGCTCTCACGTTCCATAGCAGACTTTCTGTAGTATTAGAGGTCTTGGGGCTCCTAAGAGTGTGTTTGAAAGAATTTAAGGAGTTTCTAAAACTCCAGAAGTTATACACAAATGCATTTGTTCAGGAAGAGCATGCACTATTCTTGCCAGGTTATCAAAATGATTCTGGAACTTGTTCTCCCTTAAAGCACATGAGTAGCACACTGAACTTTTGTCTTTTCAGCCTCTCATGGTACATACAGAACTTGGTATAGCCAAAAGGTTACATAAAGTATGCATAGCATAGCATGGCATCAAAAGAAGAGCATTAGCTACAAACTACACAGGTGAGAGGTATTGTCCAGGTTAGCCAGAGGCAAGAGCATTCATGAGCTAATGCTGGTCTAGGCTACAGGGCTATGTTGGGTTCACATGCATGCTCCTAGTGCAGGGCTGACTAAACCATTCTGGAATTTTCACTGGAACAGAGGCATACCTACATGTAAACACATCCAGTGTCATGTAGGTACTCAATCAACAAATAATATTATGTGAAAAATCATCAAATTAAATCTGCTGAGTACTGCGGTATGCCTGCTTTGGATATACTGCTTCATTTGATTGTTCTGAAAATCTTATGAAATGGATGCTATTATCATTCCTGTTTTACACAGTAAATAACCCAAATTCAGAGAAGTCAGTTAATTTCTTGCAGTCATTAAGGTCAGGCACTGGAACATGTGACCAGATTTGTCCAATCCATACTTCCTCTCAGTTTAGGTAGTTTCAGTGCAAACCAACAGACATCGTGGTGGCTTATGGGACAGCACGTTAATCTAACAAGATCTTTAAGATGTTTAAAGTTCATTGAGAGAGTGACAAGGGAAAGAATCCATTTTCAAGTTGCTCACTATGTGAGGAATTGGGAGGGATAACCACTTCTTCCCTAGAGACTGACAGGCATACCCTGAGGGGCTGGGACTTCTGAAAGTCTGTGAAGTTAACAAGAGGAGACTTGGAAAGTTAGAAGAGGAAGGGGGAGGCTGCATTCCAGGCATAGCTCATGGTAGGAAAAAGCACCAAATTTGGAGTGGGACAAACAGATGAAGAAGGTGTCAAGTTCTCTGGGGAGGAGTAGCGGATAGGGGAAGCCAAACATGGGTAAAGCTCTGGCACGATGCTGTGGTCCTTTAGCTGAGGCTAAAACAAAGGACAGCTAGCTCAGAACTCTAGAACTCTTCCCTCCTCCCATCTTGACAATGGGAAGGGAGTTTCATCCAGGGACGAGCCCCAGAGAGAAGTGGACGTCCTGCCCTCTTGGAGATCCTCAACCTTGTCAGGAAACTCTGGCCACAAGGAAAGCAGCCTCAGTCAAGCTGATGTTTCCACTTGCAAAGATGGTGTAAAAGGCAGAACTGGGGATTGAACTCAGGCCCTTGTGCTTGCCAGGGAAGCACTTATTCCGCTGAGCCATCTCCCCACTGATGGTGTAAAAGGGCTGGGACTGGAGTGGATGAGTAACTGGAGTTAGATGGAGAGAGACAGTAACTGAGAGGGACGATAGAGACTGTGCAGGATCGACAGAAGGCCAGTAGGGCCCGGCGCAGGCAGCATCAGCCCTTCTCTGTTCAGCTCTGGGTGTCCAGCAACTAATCCCACTTTGTTGGTGGCAGAGCGTAGCTTCCCCGCCCCCACCCCCTTGGTGCTGTCCCAGTGAAAAACCACTTCTGGAAACCTACCAGGCCTCCCCCCAAACAAGTTCTTACCAGAAAATAATCACACTAGAAAACTAGAGATCAACTAGAGATTGCACATGCCTGTAATCCCAGCAGTTTGCAAATTGAGGCAGGAGAGGTGAGTTAGAGGCCAGCCTGGGTTACAAAATGGGTTCAGAGCCCACCTGAACTACCTAGCGAAATTCTGTCTCCAAAAATAAATAAAATAAAACGAAACAAAGCAAAAGGCCAGCCCCAGTCAGCCTCTCCTTGCCTAACCTGCCATCGCTATTCTCTTGGTGAGGGGCTACCCTATAAGGCAGGTAAGAGTAAGGCAAGGCTGGACTGATTATTTTCCAGTTAGGTCTTATTCCTGGTGAAACGGGGCAGTAGAAAGCAAACCTAACTTTGCATTATCAGTGGTGGCTGCCCCTCTTCTCACCTTGGGGCAGGCACCACAGTAACTTAGGAAGCCCGATGGGCTGCCGAGCCTTTGCTTCCTGCAGGGTTGGATCAGATTAAGAAACCTGGGGGAGTCAGAGCACTGTTTTCTGTAATGTGCATGCTCTGAAGTCTGCTCCTGCCCCTGCCTTTCTCTGAAGGGAAGGGCACCGAAGACATGCTGGGAGCACCTTCCCCTGCCAGACCAACCCAGGCCCAGCCTCACAGCTCCCACCCCACGGGTCCCCACACCCTCCTTCCAGGGAGCTCCGTCCGTCCCTGTTCTTGGCTCTGCGACAGGCAGTCGCCTTTGCATTTATCCGTCCACTCCGCCTCCTCAGGCATGCTTTCCTCTCTAGTGGGATAAATTTAGCTATGAATGAATGCAGACAGAAAAACACATGGACCCAAACCCAGAGCAGGCAGCATCCAAGGGTGGGTTTGGCACACACACAGCCAGTCTAGAAATGATCCAGTTTCTCTCTGCTTTCTGTTTCTCCCTCCTTATCCTCAGATCATTATATTCTTTTATCCATTTTCTTAAGCTAATTAAATATGTAGATCACAGTGCAGGGTTGTTCGTCTTCAGACCCCTTAAGGGAGAAATCACTTGAGTGCCTAAAGAACATCAAGGGATCAAAGAGAGCCCAAGGTGACCTTGACCATTTTCATTTACTAGTTCAGTTCTTTGGGAAATGGATCCACAAGTGGGAATCACTTCTTGTGCTATGTATCAACAGTTTTGTTTCTTTTCTGGTGAGCTGAGCCTATACAGCTGCACAAACTGGTCCCCATGGGCCTTCATCACGTTCCTAAGTCCCTAACTTTGCAATTTTGTCTTTTACCATAGCCTTTTACGAGGCACTTACCGTTGACAAAGCACGTGCTCACCCATGAGCTCCTTTGGTTCTAATAAGAACGCTCTTAGGTGGGCCAGGGAGATGGCTCAGTGGAATAAGTGCTTCCCTGGCAAGCACAAGGGCCTGAGTTCAATCCCTGGTTCAGCAGAAAAAAAAAAAAAAAAAAAAAAAAAGAACCCTCTTAGGGTAGTGAGCTGTCTCTGTTCCCAATTCACCCACAGAAAACCTATTCCTAATTTACAAATTAGAAAGCTCAGCACAGCGCAGTTAAGTGAATTACATGAGGTCACATCACAAGTAGCAGAGTTAGAATAAAAATCTACATTTTGTTTTTGTCTTGTATTCTTCCTACTTTACCTGGTATGATTTGGGGAGGGGCAGTTTCTCCAGCAGACCCCAGCTGGGAGGCTCAGACTTTAGTAAGCAGCAATTTTTGAGACTAGATGACTCAAAGAGAAATGGGTTCCCTTTTGCCAGCATGTGGAAAGAGGGTAAGAGTGGGCATACAATGTGGGAACCCCTGAACTTCAAAGGGCACCAGGCAGGCTCAGCACCCACTGTGGGTGGGAGCAGAAGCTAGGGTTTTCTAATTTCATTATTTATTCCCCAGCCACTGGGGTGGACAGGAATTAGTTGATAGGCCACCATCTCCCCATTGCCAGCCTAGCAGGAAATCTTTCACTGGTCAGCAGTGCTGACCGACAGAATGTGCAGAGTGTTATCAAATCACAGTTAACAATGAAAGTGTTGATGGCCACGCTACAAGAAGGGGTTCCATGCTGACAGGGCACATTGGGGTCATTGTGCGCAGGCAAACTAGCCTGGCCTGTAAGCGCTCTATGAAGCCGGTGATCCAGCTGTGTCCACTGGCATCAGATTACCAGGCTGGGGGAGAACCTGGCCTTCCCAAAGCCTCTTCTGGCTAGGAGTGAATTCACACTGAAACCTGAAATCAATTCTGCCACCGAGCACTTTTAATATAATGCAAGCACGTAGCTCTTTCCTAAATGTGCAAAGTTAAACCTTTCCAGGCTTCTTCTCCAAGGACTTAATTTACCTCTCCTTAAGAATTCTATCCTAACTCTTTATTTATAATTACTAAATGGGTCCACTGCAGAAGATAAAACTGCAGGTGTCTACAACTCATTTAAAGAAGGATATGTAACAAAATTTCTAGACAATAAATGGCATAGACCTAAATTTTCCCTTCTAAAAGATGAAAAAAAGAGGAATGCCTACTAACATGGGGCATTTTTAAGAATGTTGGTAGCTTGTCTCTTAAAAACAAAGAAGCAAGCTACATTACAGGTTACATAAAACCAAGTCAGTCCCTTAATTTAGTCTATGGCATTTTAATGAAGCAACAATGAATGAAGTGTTTAGGACTCCCCATTTCTGGGGAACCCACTGTGGCCAGCCACAAATGCTTCTATGTCACGTATCCTAATTTCTGACAAAGTGCTTGTTAGGGGGTGATTCTAACTTGTCTTCAGAGCTTCTGACTTTCCTATGTCACACTCATTCCCACTTCCTAATTTTACTTCTATGAAACTTTTATTTTATTTTTATTTTAGGGAGGGGGTCTACAAGGTGTTCAGGGTCTCACTACTAGGTCAGACTTGTAGTGATCTACCTGTTTACAGCCTTCCAAGAGCTGGGATTACAGGGATGTGCCACCATATCCAGTCTCAATTGCCATCTCAGCACACCCTGGGGGGCGGGGCTGGCACAGCAGGCCTGGGGATCAAACCCCCAGCCCCTGCACCTGCTTGTGCTATTTGACCAGCCCTTACTTTTGAAACTTTCAGCATCCAGACTATGCTAAGCAAACACTTGATTAGAGCAGTACTGTCCCCAAAGTCATAGGCTTCATCAGCCCTAGGAGAACAAACATCTCATATATTTATTTCCATCTTACTCCTAAGGCAATTGCAGCTCTGACTTACTATGTGTTTCTTCCAGTCTGTCACAGCAAGGTAACTCTAGAATGATTGCCAAGCAGACAGTCCTAATTCGGATAAACTCTCCTTGTACCACCTGTTTTCTCCAAAAACTCCTGTTGATCAAATGACATTGGCATAGTTAACCAAAATGAAGGAAGCCATCCTATTGAAATACTAAACGTTCATTCTTAGATGGATCATTTCGATTTGTCATTTTGAACCTGCTACAGGGAGATCTTAGTCAGCACATATCTTAGCCAATGTAGCTCCCGCATTGACACTCTGCTTTCTAACTTCTTCATCTCCTTGCTTCATGGGCGCTCCCTACACGCGTCTGCCATTTGGATCTCCTAGAGAAGCACAGCACATACCCCAAGTCCCATCAACTGTTCCAAGCTGCAGGAGAGGGGAAGACCACATGCTCTGTTCTCTTTCATTTGATTCTACCGGCAGCAACCAGATATATTTTTTAAATGACCATATATGGTCAAACAATGTGAAAGAGCCAATACAAACATTTTGGGGACTCTGACATTCCTTTCAAAATCACTTCTGCTCAAGAAAAGTTTTTGGTTAGTGAGAAATTTTACATTCTTAGCTACTGCCTAATATGACTTCAGCTTTTACTATTCACGCAGTGGGCTTCATTAAGCCATTTCTGTCCCTTTCTGGTCCTCTTATTTTCCCCGCAAGGGAATAAGTTAGATTTGTGGCTCCCAAAGGACTTGTTTCCTAAAATAAATTCTGAAAGTTTTATTAACAAAACATTTATTTTGTATATCTAGTATTCTGTTTTTTAATCTGTAGAATACTTTACAGTGTAGCTAGCATCTATCAGAAAAAATGATTAAATAGAACAGTGTTTATGCAAAAATATCCCCACAAGAACTAGTGATGTGTGATACACATTATGTACTGTTGTAATGCATTGTTCCATATTTTAAATTTAAAGAAGAAAACAGTCAGCAATATAATCATAGCACTAGACTCTTACCAGGCCTGAGATCCACTATAAACAAAACTAGTTAAAGAGATGGAGTACTTCGGGTTCTATCTGTGTTTTTAATGGGTTTGATGATTTTAAAATGCTGAAACTTAGACATTTGGTAGGAGAAGTGTTGGAAGAAAAAATATTTTCTCTCTACTTTTTGGCCAGGCCTTCCTCATTCATTTCATGTATCTTCCTGCTTCACTAAGAGTTTTCAGTCACAGTCCACAGACATGAATTCTAGCTGGCAGATGCAGAAAGCTAAAGAACGGACATTGCATTCCATTGCTCACAATCTAGATGCAAAGTCTAAAGAACGAGACTAGGGCAGGGGAAGAACAAAGGTAAGCTGCCAGACGGAAGGGATTCTCCACAAGGGCAAATGTCTGACATTTTCCAGCGTTTAAGATGGGATGTGGCTCTGCGTCTCACTACTGTTTAGAATGTGGGAACCTTTTAAAGATAGCAGGGGAAAAAAAGCGGTTCACAAGTTTTTAGGAAGAAAGAGGACAAAAAATAAAAATAA
>PVKA01027698.1:15117-30318 GCA_004027165.1 Ctenomys sociabilis | reverse complement strand
GGCCCATAGTCTGTGCTTTCTTTGCCTACTGACCTCTTTCTTTACAACAGTAAACATACTGAATCAGTTCAGGTTTTTTTTTTTTTTTTTTTTTAATTAATTTAGGACAGGGTAGGTGTATAGGGTGTACAGGGTCTCACTAGGTAAATCGAACTCACAATGATTCTCCTATTTTCAGCCTCCCAAGCTCTGGGATTACAGGTGTGTGCCAACATGCCCAGTCTCAGTCATCATCAGGGATCAAACCCTGACCACTGTGCTCTACCAAGGCAGGCACTTTAGTCTGCTGAACTGTCTGTCTGGCCCTCAGTTCAGGATTTTGAGGCTACCACAACATCATGACTACACCTATGAAAGAGAATTTCTAGAAGTGCTTCATAGCATCATGACGTAAGTGCTCACAGTAAGGGAGAATATTTTAAGGGGAATTAGTGTCTTACTGTAATAATTTTTTTATACATTTGCTGTATATTTTGATTATATACATTGTTTATTTTGTTTCTAGGACAACTTTCTCAATTTTTTTTTTTTTTTTTTTTTTGGTCTTTTTGAGACAGGGTCTCACTATACAGTTCAGGCTGGCCTTAAGCTCACTTTGTAGCTCAGGCTGGTCTTGAACTCACAACAATCCTCCTGCCTCAGCCTCCCAAGTGCTGGGATTACAGGCATGCGCCACCATACCTGGCCCCAACTTTTATTAATTCTGACAGGAGTGAATTATTTGATTCAATAAATAAGTTTTATTTATTGTTTGATTTTTATTTCTGTTTTGTTAAGCAAGTGTTCTACCACTCAGCTGTACTCCCATTTCCTTAGGCTTGTCTTTGAAGGGTGCTTATTATTATAGTGGTATCAGTAAAATAACAGAGTCGAATACAGCTTTTTTTTTGATATAGGATCTCACTGTACAGCTTGGACTTGTAGTGATCCTCCTGTCAGCCTCCTCAGGGCTGGGATTCCAGACATGTGCCATCATACCTGATGTTGGTAGCTAGCATAGCACGCCTGGGTTTCTGGGGCTGGCATGGCATATGATACTGAGGATCAAACTAGGGTCCTTGAGCTTGACAGGCAGATTCTAAGACTGCTGAGCTGTTTCTGCAGCCCAGGTCTGAAAATACTTTATCACAGGATATGTTGTACCTCTAAGACACTCTGATTCTATGCCTTAGAAAACTAAGTATTTGTTGTAAATTCACTTTATGGAGGATTTTGAAACTTCATATTTATGGCCCCTACCATGCTTCTTCTTTCTGTCTCTAAAATAGGGATTAATAATTTATACATAGAGTTTAACATATAGTTTTGTGCCAGAACACTAGCTAAGCATGCATAAGACCTCTGCCTTTCAATTCCTAGCTCAAAGGAAAGGGGGGGGGGGTAAAGAGAGAAATGTAATTCTTTAATATAAGTAATGGTCCTAAAACATTTTTCATCTTTAGTGTGCTCCCTCAAAGGAAATTAATACTGATGACTCTCTCATTATTCTCCCAGGAATAACAGTTTAAAAATAATGTTTCTCCCAGAAAGAAATTGTGAAGTACTGGCTTCACACAGAAAAGCTCTGTGTTTGTATTGCTAAAGAAAAATCAGGGCTGGTTGGTGAATGGTAGAAACAGATTTTATTCAGTACAACTATTGCATTAGGGGATAAAGAGAGCTCTGCAAACTGGGGTCTCCCACAGGGCTTGGATCTTGATAAGCTTTTTCATATCCTTTTCCCACAGTATAGTGTACTGGACACAGCAAGTACCCAACGAATAGTGTATTTTTCAGCTTTGTTTCACTATAACAAAAAACTTGAGGCAGCTAAGTTCAGAAGTAAAAGGTTTTTTAGTACAGTTTCGGAGTCTAGAAGTCCAAAAGACTTTGTGTAGCCTCTGGTAAAGGCCCTGTGGTGATGGTGGGGCACATGAGGATCAATGATATGGCATGCCAAGAAACAGAGTAAGTGAGACCAGGGCTGTGTTTTTGTAACAACTTTCTTGCAAGAACCTAGGGTCTCAGAGAGCTACCTCATGCTACCAGTGATCCCCAACTTAGCCCCATCTCCTAAAGGCAGCACTACTTCATTATTGTCACCCTGGGGACCAAGCCTTCAAACACATGAACAATTAAATTATCCAGACTAAAGCAGTCCATGAAGTGTTTGTCATTTTAGGAAAATCAGGCCTGTCTTTACAGTTTGTGGTAATGGAATAAGGAATCATTCAACATACAAAACAGATAGGGCCTGAGATATGGAGAAGCTACAATTACTTTACAGGCTTTTTCTTGGCAAGTAGTTTAATCTCTTTTGTTCCCTGACCATTTATTAGACAAGCTGACTAGTGTTTGACCTGTCTGTGTCTCTGTCTCTGTCTCTCTGTCTCTTTTGGTAGAACCAGGGATTAAATTCAGGCCCTTGCACTTGCCAAGCAGGTGTTTATTCTCCTGAGCTATCTCCCCGGCCCCTGACCTTTCTCATTTAACCCTCTCTAGTCAAAAGTAAGAGGAAGGGGAGGCTGCACAACGGAGTGAGGAGTTGAGTCCTGGATAATGTGAAGTGGATGTTAGTCTCTTGGCTTTGAGTAACTGAATGTTAAGACAGTCTTTTTTGATAGCCTTAGTGGGCCACAGTACCCTGATGTTCCCCCCTAGCTAATTTTCTGAGTGCTCATTCTCTCATGGAATGGGATGCTCCATGGAGTGGTTGCTGGTGAGGGAATTCTAAACATTTGACATTGGTGGTGGAGGCACTTGCGGTGAGAAAAGGGGATTCCTGAGGGATGGAGGCTGCCCTTGAACATGCAGCCATGGGAGTGGTTGCTGGCATTTGCTGGCATGCCTGCAGTTCTGTGCCTGATGTGTCTCCACAGAGCTCATCAGGTAGCAATCAAATCCTCTACTCCAGGCTGCAGCAGTATGGTTTTTCTGACTCATTGTTATGGTTTGGGTCTAGTTGTCCTCCCAAAGCCTCACATAAGTCATGGGGCAGATGTGGCTCCAGCAGCAGTGAGTGGATTGAGGGGCTAGGCCGGAGGGCGGGTCTCAGGGCAGGGACAGAGAGGCATGAACCATTAAATTGGCATCTTACACTGCCCCCCCCCCCCCCCCCCCCCCCCCCCCCGGGCTGTGGTCTCTCTGAGGTGTGGAGGGTCATCCTGAACAGCGCCCAGCCTCTCCAGTTCCTGTAGTGTAGGGTGGCAGTATCTGTGACTGAGGCTGCTTTGGGCAGAGAGGGGATATTTGGACAAGAGGCACAGACCCTTTCTCCTGAGCAGATAAGTCCCTGAGGTCTTGCTGTGTAATTCAGACTGTTTTAAACTGTGAAACCACCAGTAACTGCCAGCTAAATAAAGCTTTCCTTCCTTCATTTTGGTTGCCCAGTATTTATCCCAGCATCAAGAAAAGAGGATAGTATAGTTTTTCTTAGGCTCTTGTTCCTTTATACTGTGTTAGAATCCCCACCACAGTTAAATGGGGGAAATAGGAAGCACTGGAATCAGGCTAGTGTTTCCGGGTTTATTTTTATTATGCATGTATTTTGATCATATACATTTATCTTTTTCCTCCCTTTGATCCTTCTGTACCTCCTCCTGTTCCATCTATGTCTTCCTTCTTATGTCATTTAAAAAATACATGTATTAAGGAAAACCATGTAATACTTGTCTATCTTGCTTATCTTGCTTAATATGATATCCAGTTCCATCCATTTCCCTGCAAATGACATTCTCATTCTTTATGCCTGAAGAATACTCCATTGAGTGTATATAACATATTTTAAAATCCATTCATCTGCTGCCAGACAGCTAGTTCCATAACCTAGATATCATGAATGGTACCATAAGTGTGAGTATATAGATATTTTTGTAGTACGCTACACGATTCTTTTGGGTATATACCAAGGAGTGGGATAGTTTGGTCATGTGGTAATTGTTTTTAATGTTTGAGTAACTTTCATGGTGACTGTATTAATTTCTATTCCCATCAGCAGTGTAGAAGGGTCCCCCCTCCATCTTCACCAGATTTGTTTTTTTATAGTCTTAGGACTACAAAACTGGGAAGAAATAGGAGTGTCAGTGTAGTTTTTACTTGCATTTCTCTAAAGGCTAACAATGATAAGCTTTGGAAATGCTTTTCAAATTCAAGTGAATTTGAAGGGAGACACAGGCTAGCTACTTTTCCTTGGTTGAAAAGTGGTTATATGTCTTCAGTGTACAATATTGACATGGACATATATAACTGCTGCTTAACAGGTCCCAATAATAATGTTAATACACATGAGGAAAAATATTTTACAACTGTTAAGAACCCTGGGAGAGTTTTCACCTTTAAACTGGATGTTCCAATGGAACACAGGATTGGTCTCCAGTTGGTGGTTTTTATTTTTTAGGGTAAGGACTGTGCCTACTAAAGTTACATTGACATGCAAGACCAGATGTTTTGTTTCCTGATTTATGAGAACACAGAGGATGGATGCAGTTTGATTCTCACTGAAGTCTCTGTGTGCAGTGCCTTTTGTTACTTTTGACAGCTTCCATTTTCCACAGCAAATCCCTGTTCCCCAAGTTAAGCCATGTGGATAGCTTTTTCCTTTATGTAGGATTCCCATGTAGTTTTGTATGTCTGATTTGAGCAATTTAGAAAGTCTGCTGGACTTTGTGAAATACTGAAAAGTTTATTTTTGTGGTTTGATGAAAAGATACTTTATTCATAGTCTCACTTGGACAATACTAGATTAGGTCCTCCTTGCTGGAGGGAAAATTGCGTTTACCTCCTTGTCCTTTTCCCCACCTTGGGAGTGAACATACTGGGTATTTAAGTTTGTCTGTGAAACACAGCAGAAGAAGACACATGCATTTTGTTGGGGAGGCCTGTAATTGGCGGTTTGATTGCATTACTTAAAATAACCTCTTATGCTTAAGAATATGGTTTGCTGGGAAAGCATATTTATTTTCAGAAAAAAAAAAAAAGCTTTTCTTGACTAGCGTCTTTGCCCACTTGCAACTGAGAGAACAAGGTATAGTTCAGCAGTTATCCAGTCTTAGAGAATTAGCAATAGGAATGTTAATAGTGTAGTGTGGATTGAAGGACTGTTATAGGATCATTTCAGTGCATGAAAATGGAGGTTTCTTTTCCTTTTCCAGGCCTGTCGCTTACTTTCCCCATCTCCTCTGGGTGTCAAGGCATTTTGGAAGGTGTTGTTTGATTATTTCCAGCTGGGTCATAGATCAGTTGGTAGAAACCCTTCCAGACAGTGTGGTTTTCTTCTTAGCAGTAGGCATGTAGTAGCATTGATCTTTTTTTTTTTTTTTACTGTGTACTTTATTTCTTGCAGGCAAAGGCAATAGGGAAGAAGAGACTGGATTCTCACTGAAATCAGCCAGGCTCTGTAGGACATGCAGAATCACCCAAAATACAGGAATAGCAGCTAATATTCCTGGCCCAGATAGCAGTCGTGGTTGTGGTGAATTTTATGCTGAGTACCATATGCTTAGAGTATTTAACCGTTAGCTGCCCCTGTGACAATTCATTTTTGGGTTAGTGAGAGTAGAGTACAGGAGCTGAGGGGTAGTAGTTTAGTGCAAAGTATATAAAAGTTTACTTACCAGCAGCAGAAACTGTAGGTACAGTCTTGGGTGATAATAATATTGTGTCTAGTTAAAATCATCTGCTTGGAGATGATACTGAATGCTAGAGTTTGCCAAAGGATCATAGAATGCATTTTCCTTTGCGCTCTTAGTCTCACATTAAGTGATTATGTCTAGCTTTTTTTTTTTTCTTGAATGGCTATGTTTATGTTCCCTCAAAATTCAGATGTTGAAACATAATGCTCACTAGATGGTATTTGGAGACTTGGGGAGGTAAATATATTATGAGGGCAGAACCCTGTGTATAGGATTAGCTCCCTTATTAGAGATTTGGGAAGCAGAGCAAGGCTATCCAGTAACAGTTTCCCTATGGAAATAATGTTTATAAATAGCTACTCATGCATGAAATTACTTGCACGAGAGGTTAAGAACCCAGGTAAGCCATCACAATACCTGACTGTAGCAAAATAATAAGAGAAGCATTGAACAAAACAGGAAGGAAAGAAAAAAGGAACCCACATCACAACTTTCCCAACTGCAATCATCTCATTATTTAGAGACATACTCCTCCTGTTTGGGGAGAAAGAAGGAAGTGAGTGTGAGTCTGAGGCCTGAATCCTGGTACAAAATTCCTGTACCAGGATGACCACAGTGAAACTCAGTACTGGGCAAAGCCCCATTGGTCCTGGGCTCCAGGGCAGTGTCCTTGGATGGAGCATCTCAGCAGTGCTAGCCTGGGGCCAAAGGACTGCTCCAGCAAAACTTCCTCAGTCTGCACACAGCCTGGAGAAAGACTCCCTTTGCTGGGCAGCAGGATAAGGAAGTTTTTCCTTAGTCCATGCTAAGTGAGCAAGATTCACCAGTGGATCACAAGGTCCTTATCCCCAGACCTGGCCTGTAGACAGTCTCTGGGCCTACACTGGTGCCAAATAGAGACCCAAGGCTCCATGGAAGAGATGTATATTCCAGCTATCTGAAGTGGTTTAAGGTCATAAGTAGACTAGCACAGCAGGCAGGCCATAGCAGTATGGTCTTGATCCTTCCCCTGTGCTGTACAGCGTAGGTTGTGGGGCTCTGGCTAGAATCTAGTCTTGTGGTGTTTATACATAAGTCTGCTTACTTTGACCCCTTATACCCAGGCAGTACAGTACAGAGAATCATTGTTCACTGGGGGGAAAAGAGGCACCAAGTTGTTTCTTAGGAATTTATAATTGCCTGGTCAGTCCAAGAGCTACACAAAATACTATAAAACCTAAAGACAAGCTAGTGACTATGGATAAAACATTTTCTGGCTTCATTCATAGGTAGATAATTATAGGAATAAAGTAACCTTTTTAGCTACTCTGTACTCTGGTACAGGCTTGGGTCTGGGCTTCCTTACAGAAATAGGATTTATGGCAAACTTAGACTTAGGGTGCCATCTAGGGGTGAAACAGCACCAGAGACCACAGATCCACAGAAAGGTCTGCTTAGAATTACTGCCTGGAATGCCAGGTACACGTACACAAAAGACAGATTACCCAAACTAGGATAGGTGATCCTTGAATGTGCAGTTGTTAAGCATGCTGACCCACATCACAATTCTCAGAGGCCTTTGAACTCTCCATAAAGGACAAAAGTCCTAGAAACCGAGCAGTCGGTATATATGAATTCTCAAATGCAGAGTGAGTTTTTGGAAAACTCCAGGAAATTTAAGAAAATATGGATAAACAATTCAGTTCTTAAAAAAAAAAAAAGTAATGTAGGGAAATTCAAATAGCCTTAGAAGAGCAAATGGTGGGAGGGTGGGTATGGCAAGATAGCTCAGTGGACTAAAATGCTGTTTAGGCAAGCACAGGGACTACATTTGGATCCCCGGCCCTACCCCCAGGGTAGGCTGAGCTGGCCGGAGTCCAGGCATAGTGGCACATGCCTGTGAACCCAGCACTGGGGAGGCTGAAATGAGGAAGATTACTTCAAGTGTAAGCTGTGTAGTGAGACTCTGTAATAACCAAATACATAAAGAGCAAATGGAGATAGCTCAGTGGTCTAGCACACTTAGCCAGCTACCAAGACAGGATGTGGTGGCGCACACCTATAATCCCAGAGTTGGGAAGGCTGAAACAGGAGAATCACTAAGAGTCCGAGCTGTGTCATGAGGCCCTGTACCAAATACATTAAAAATAAATAAATAAATGGAAGAGTGAACAGAAGATCCTTGAGTTGAAAAATATGTTAAATGAGATACAGTGTGATAGAAGGGATCAATAGCAAAGTAGATAAAGAAGAAATAATCAATAATGGAAGATAGCTATTTGAAAATTCATAGAGAAACAGAAATGAATGTGTACAAGAATTTTGTGACAGCATCAAAAGAGTACACACTAGGGTTTTTTTGTGTTCCAGTTTAGAATGCCAAAAGGGTAGAAAGAAAACAGAATGTTCCTCAAACTCAGAGAATAAAATTATTGAGACACAGGGAGGTCAAAGTTCACCAGTTACATTCGTCTCAAACAAATACACCCTAAAATATGTAATCAATCTCTTAAAGTGGAAAGACTATAGATTCTCAAGTCAGCAAGAGAGAAGAAGCAAGTAATATATAATGATGTCCTAGTTAATCTGCAGATTTTTTTTAGCAGAAAACTTAGAGGCTGAACAGACACTACTAGTTAAGTTACAAGAAAATACTGAAAGCTACAAATCACACAAGAGTAACAATACAAATTCAGTATACTTTACTATTATATATGTGGTATATACACCAGCCATATCTTAGTATAGTAGCACATAAAAGAACATAGTAACTATGTTAATGTTTAATGATAAGCAGTATAAATTACAATTACATACCAAAATTAGAGCATTGGGGAGGAATGTAATATAAGGATGCAGTTTTCCTAAGTGTTTTGAGGGCTTTTTTTTTTGTTGTTTTTTTTGCTTTTCCTGTTTTTTGATCAATTTTAAGTTGTTAGCATGGTTAGAATAGTTTATTGTAATGAGGTGATTTTTTTTGTGCCTTATGGTAATCAGAAAGCAAAAATTTATAACAGACCTGCCAAAAATAATAAGCAATTAAACAAAACATTATTAGAGAAAAATTCCATAAACTTTAAAGATGAGTATAAGAAAGTAAGAAAGAAATGAACTACCAAAAAAAGGTTTACTTTAAATGTAGATAGATTAAATTCCTTAAAAATCAAAGAGTAAAAGTATGTTGTTTTTTTTTTTTTTCAAAAGGTAGGAGTAATATTTATATCAGATAAAATAGACATTAAACAAAAACAGTAAAAAGATACAAGGAAAGCCATTATATAATGCTAAAAGGTCAACTGAACAATAGGAAATAAAAATAATGTGTACCCACTAGCAAGACACCTAAATGTACAAAGCAACAACAGATCTAAGGGAGGAGAGAAATATAGCATGACAGCAGAGCACTTTACTACCTCATTTTCAGAGATAAACACATCATTCAGACAAACCCACACAGAACTAGAAGAGTTAACATGTATTTCAGACCAAATGGACCTAAAAGACATCTATAGATCATTCCACCCAGCAGCTGGAAAATACATTTTTCTTGATAGCAGGTGAAACAGTATTGTTATATTGCATATTGTTGTCTTCAAATTAATTGCTTAGATTATCAGATATAAGCATGCAAAATTGGTAAAAAAAAGATTGGTCAGCATTGCCAGTCCTACAGATAACCCCCTACTGTTATGGACTACTGGACTATATTAGATTATTTTGCTGAATTCACACACCTACAATATTTCAATGACATTGGAATACCCATTTCTGACAACACTAAACAAAAGAAGGGGATATGAATGAAAGACCATTTTGTATTTGTATATACAAAATAGGATAGATATACAGCCACTTTCTCTTAATTCACTGAGAAGAAAGATTTGTATTAGTAGTGTTTGGAAAGGATATCATGTCTGTGTCTTGTACTATGAATAACTACTATGAAGGCAGGAATATGCATGTATTAATTATTGAAACTGTCCTACTAATTGGTTTTGAAATTGTCTCATTGCTATTTGCTTCTCAATAAAATTAATAATAAAAAAAAAAGATATAACAGGTACTGCTGTAAATGCAAGGAACTCCAGATAAAAATCTCAACAAGCATGAAAAAAGAGCACCAGTAACTGTTAAAAGAAAAAAAATGAAAAGAAAAAATAAAAAGTAAAGCATTAACTGTTCTCTTAGTTTTTTTTTTTTAAACAGGGGATTAAACTCAGGCCCTTGTGCTTGCCAGGAAAGTGCTTATTCCACTGAGCCATTTCCCCAGCCCCTAACTGTTCCTTTTTGTAGACTAGTATCTGTATCCTCTCTTATTACCATGTTCCCTGTTCAGTGTCTCCAGGACAATGGCTATAATAGTTTTCCATATAGACTAAGAGTGTAGTCCAATAGTCCATATATAATATTAGAATTATAAATTAATACATGGATTGAATCAAAAGAAGCCATTTTGCTTTTAAAGTTTTCTTTTCTCCTTTCCTAGATATGTCTATTGCTTTTACTTTCCAAAAGCAGTTTTTGAAATAATCTGAAATGGATAACATCTTAGTTGTAATATTTGAATGTATAGAGAAAGTTGCAAAAAAGAATAGAACTTCAGTTCTGAAATGAAAGAAGAAAGTGTTAAAGTCAGAATTTGCATTCTTGTGAAAGAGGAACAGACAGTGGCATTGTGAGTAGATAGGTGCTCTGGCATGCTTGTGCAGGGAATCACAGGTGCTCCTGTACAGTCCAGATATAAAGCTGGGATCTGACAGGAGCCAATGAAGGTAGACTTTGGATATGAAGCTCAAGTATTAGAACTATTTAATACTTTGCTAAGAAAGCTAATTATTAAATTGAGAGCCCTGAAGCATTAGCTCCTGAACTCATTCTTGCTCTAGTTATCTATTTAAGGTCAAAACAAAGTAACAAAGTTATTTAAATTTTCAAAATGAATGAATTGGTACACAAAAATATAGTACCCTTTAAAAAAATAAATTGTTTTTTAATCTTTTATTTATTTGGTACAGTATTTCACTACACAGCTCGGACTCCTAGTCATCCTCCTGTCTCAGCCTCCCCAGCACTGGGATTATAGGCATGTGCCACCACGCCTGTTTTCAGTAGCTAGTGTAGCATGCCTGGGGTTCAGGGGCCAGCGCAACATGTGGTATCAGGGATCAAACCCACTTCCTTGCCAGGCAGGTGCTTAGACCACTGAATTATCTCTGTAGCCCTAAGTACCCTTTTTTTTATTTGATGACAAACACTTCCACAGAGTGATATGTGTTTATTATTTTTAATGTAAGTATTAATTTAAATGTCAGAAAAAATTAAATGATACTTACTTTTCAAGAAATGCTGAAGATGAAATATGTTTTTATTTGACCTAGTAGTAGTCATGTACTTTCATTTTAGGTCAAGTATGGGCTAATGAGGACAAAGGGTATAAGCATTTCCATTCCATTTCATTCTAATTCATGAATTCTGGCACACATTTATTCTGCTTTTTTATTCAGTTTCTACTCAAGGAAAACTTACAGAATTTATTGTTTAGAAGGATTTATAATACAGTGCTCAGTTTTTCAGGGATATTGAAAATTCCAAGAAATATTGCCACTGATTTACAGAGTCTCACCACGTAGCTTGACCTCCTAAATACAGGGATTACAGGCGTGCACCACCACACCCACTCTGGGTGGCCTGTTCATTGCTCCCTGAGGTTGGGTCAGAGCGGAATGTGGTGCTGGACATCAATTAACCCAGGTCCCTGCACTTGCCTTAGCAGGTGCTCAGTTTACTGAGCTATCTTGCTGGCCCTTTTTAATTAATTTTTGAAGAGCATACCTAGGAGTACAGTGAGTTTTGGTAGAAGTCCAATTTGTACTAATTTATTCCTTAGTCATGGGCTAGGAAAAGCTGGAGATTGATATTGATTAAATCTTAATGCTCACACAGTATGGGTTTTATCAGGTTTTCAAGATTATTGATTTCCATCTGTGTGAAATAATAAAATACAATGAAATTTTATTGGTAAAAAAGATATTCAAAATAATTATTTTTGTTTTTATCCTAATGTTTATCTATCTTAAAGATAATTGTATGGTAATCTCTTTATGTCATAATCTTATATTCCTATTTCAATCTATATGAACTTACCTGAAATAAAACTTGAGATGAAAATACATACTTCTACATCTTTTCCTTCAGTTTATTGCTTCAACTCAAAAAAAAAAAAAAAATGACATTTGATCTTTGAAAATAGTGCATTATTGAATGCCACTCACAGTGTAACAGGCCTTGTACTAGATGAAATGATATTTCAACTTGCTTTCAAGAACTCCTCAGATGAAAAGTAGACAAATAAGAACAAATAATGAAAATATAATAATGATAAAAGTTGAATATACCAATGAGCTCTGGAAGCAACATGAAAGAAGCTATTTATCTGAAAGAAAATTATGAACAAAGTCTTAAAAACGGAGGAAGAAATTGTTCTTTAGTTAAGAATGGCTGAGGCTTTGAAAGAAGCAGGTCGTAGATGGTCATTTAGGGATAAAAGACCTGGTTTGGAGAATTACCAGTGCTTGACCAGGCTAGCAGTTAGCAAGGTAACTACTACTGATCTACTCCCCTAGCATATTACAATTAAGTGGTTGAAAAAATTAAGTAATAATTCATCAGCTGGAGACATAGTTTGGCAGATAGTTTGTCAAGCCTAAGGACCTGGGTTTGATCCCACATACTGTGTGGCTCTCTTCTGGAAGCCTGGGTGTGCCCTAAGGGCCCCGGAACTGGATGTGGTAGTACACACCTGTAATTGTAATTCCGAATCTAGGGAAGTTGAGGAAGTTTATTTTTTGTTTTTTGGTGCGCAGTACCGACCCCAGGGCTTCCAGATTGCTGGGTAAGCATTCTACTGCTGAGCCAAATCCCCAGCCCCAAGGACTAATACACCCACAATCAAACTCAGGACCTTGCACTTGCCAGGCAGGTGCTTATGCCTCTGCAGGTGCATATCCCCAGCTATGGAAGTTGAGATACTTTACCAAATAAATAAATAGATAAAATATTTTTTAAATTTAAAAAAAGAATTATCATGAAACATCAAATTACATGAAATTGGAATGTTTTCACAAAGTTTTACTGAGAAGAGCGTTACTAATTTATAGACTCTTATGTGCTTTCTTGCCATGACAATAGAGTAAATAGCTTTGATAGAGACTACATGGCTAGGAAGCATGAAATACTATTTGGCCATTAAAAAAAGTTTGCTCAGGGCCAGTGGTATAGTTCAGCAGACTAAGCGCTTGCTTAGGTAAGCGCAGGGACCAGGGTTTGATCCCTGGCTCCGCATGCCACGCTGACCCCACCTTCGGGTGCGCTGAGCCTGCAGTGGAGTCTGGGAGTAGTGGTGCGCCTGTAATCCCAGCACTAGGGAGGCAGAAAGCAGGAGGATCACTATGAATCTGGGCTGCATAGTGAGACACCCTGTACAATAAATAAATGAATGAATGAATGAATGAATGATTGCTCCCCTTTACTCCCTGCTCTTAAATATATGAAATTGCATCAAGAGGCCTTATATTATAATTACAAATTATAGAAGGCACTACCAGTTATTTCATAATGGAAATCCAACATTCAAATTTTTTAAGATAGCAATCAGAAAAATTACAATTATAAAAATATCTCGTGTTAGCTGGATTTGGTGACCTATACCTATAATCACAACATGTTGGGAGCAAGTTTGCAAATTTGAAACTACCTGGGCAATTTATCATGATGTTGTATCAAAATAAAAAATGAAAAGAGTTGGAGCTGTGACTCAGTGCAAAGGCCATGGGTTCAAGCCAGAGTGCCTCCAAAACAAAACTTGGGAATGTAACTCAGTGTGAAGGATCAGTCCTCAGAACAAACCAAGCCTCAAAAAAAGGGAGGGGGAGAGAAAAGATGGGAGTTGAAAAATCTGTAGCCCAGTGACACACCATCTTATCATTAAAGCACAATACATTACTAATTTGTTTGTGATGGTATGTTGTAAGCAAATTTGTGCCGCCAGATGTACAGTACAAAATCCCTAATTATAAGAAGCATTTGTTGCCACTTTATTATGCTATAATTTTATCATTAACATGTTCTTTGCATATGAAATAGCTTACTGTAAAACAACATGCCATGGGATACCAGCAGTAGTCTCACAAATCTGTGTTTAGCATGCGTGAAACACTGGGTTCAATCTCAGCCATCCAAAAAGAGGTCACATAAATTATTTGAAACATTTATATCATCAATGTTTGTGTAAATACAATCTAGTACCATGATGGTGAAACTTTTAGGGCTTTCACTGTTAGTAAACAGTCAGCTGCAGCATGCATACTATAAGTTTGCCATCACCTCTTTGGGGTATTCCTACAATGATGAAGTCACCTACTTAGAATGTGTTTTGTTGTTAATAAGTAAGTGTATGAGTTTATTTTGAGTTGTAACAGAGAGAAAACTACCCACCTAGCTTTTATCTGTCTTGCATAACTCACAGGTTATCAATATGTGTTTTAGTTTCCTTACATACAAGGAGAATTGATCACACAGTTGAATAAAGTTCTTTCTAAAACTAACAGTAGCCTTTAATATAGCTTCTTGTCAATTTCTGTGTTTTAAGGGACATGTCTTTCCCCTCCTTTGTGTGTATGTTTGTGGTACTAGGTATTAGACTTTCTTTTTTTAAACCTAAACAATTTAGGCTCATCCATAGTATATTTAGTTTAATATATTTCCCCCTTGTTCTTGTTTTGGTTTGGGTCTTTTTTTGTATCTTTTCAGCAGTGTTTCTGGCCACCTTCTACCAGGACTATACCAGTTGCCAGTGGTGTGTCTGTGCATTGAAGCATATTGCTTTATTTTGTAATTTTTCTTTATAAATTTCAACTCCAAGAATTTACAGGAACAGATTTAAGGCAGAAGTAGATAGGAAAACCAAGTTGTCTTTGGTGAGATTAGAGAGATTTGCAAAGCTGTTACAAAGCATTATTCTCTACAGTTTTTGTCTTAAGCAAAGTAGATTTTTGATCTAATAAACAGGATTCATTATTATTTAAAAATGAATAAAGAAATGTAAGATTTATAAGTGGCCAGTGGGATAGCTCAGCAGTCTAAGCACCTGCTTAGGGAAGTGCAGAGACCAGGGTTCAATCCCTTGTACTGCATGCTGTTCCAGCCTCACCTCAGGCACACTGAGCTGGCTACTGAGTCTGGGCATCGTGGCACACACCTGTAATCCCAGTGCTTGGGAGGCTGAAAAAAGGATCACTACTAGTCCAAGCTGCGTAGTGAGACTCTGTACCAAAAAATTAAATTAGAAAAAGAAATTGTAGGACCAGCCAGACAGCTAAGTGGATTAAAATGCCTGCAAGCAGGGGCCAGGGGTTTGATTCCCAGGCCTGCCATGGTGGCCCCACCCCTGGGGTGCACTGAGACAATTGAGACTGGATATGGTGGCATGCACCTGTAATCCCAGCTCTTGGGAGGCTGTAAACAGACGGATCACTACAAGTCTGATCTAGTAGTGAGACCCTGAACACCCCCGTAGACCTTTCCCTAAGCAATACCAAAAAAAAAAAAAAAAAAA